>CM077656.1:25292085-25387085 GCA_039707465.1 Rhabdophis nuchalis | reverse complement strand
CCTTGTATCTCTCTTTCTGCCTTCTGCCTACTTTCTACTTCTCTTCTCCTCCTTCTATCTCTTCTCCCTCTTGTAAATCTGCTTACCTTCTCCGTCTATCTCCTCCTTCTCTTCCTTTTCCTTCTGTCTCCTCCTCCTTCTCTCTTCCCCTCCTTCTCCTTCTTCTGTCTCCTTCTTCTGTCTCCTTCTCCTGTCACATCCTTCTATCGCTTCCTTCTTCTCCTTGTAACCCTCCTCCTCCTCCTCTTCCTTATACCCTTCTTTCTGTCTTCTCTCTTCTCCTTCTCTCTTCCCCTCCTTCTGCTTCTTCTGTCTTCCGTCTTCTTCTCCTTCTATCTTCTCCTTCTTCTCCTTGTAGGACTCCTCCTCCTCCTCCTCCTCCTCCTCCCAGGCAGTCACTAGAATGGGATAGGGTCTCCTGCTTGAGCAGGGGTTGGACTAAAAGACCTTTAAGGTCCCTTCCAACTCTGTTATACTCCTCCTACTTATAAGTCTCCTCCTCCTTCTGGACAGTCACTGGAATGAAATATAGGGTCTCCTGCTTGAGCAGGGGTTGGACTAGAAGACCTTCAAGGACCCTTCCAACTCTCCTTCCAACTTCTCCTCCTTCTCCTTCATCTCTTTGTAAGTCTCCTCTTCCTCCTGGACAGTCACTGGAATGGAATAGGATCGCCTACTTGAGCAGGGGTTGGACTAGAAGACCTTCAAGGTCCCTTCCAACTCTGTTATTCTGCTATTCTCCTTCTGCTCTTATCCACCTTCTCTTTCTCCTCCTTCTCCTTTTCTTTCTCCTCCTCTTCCTCTTCCTCCTCTTCCTCTTCCTCCTCCTCCTCTTCCTCCTCCTCCTCTTCCTCCTCCTCTTCCTCCTCCTCATGTCTGCAATTGCAGGCTCAATCTTATTTTATTTGCTGCATCAAAAAGACGGAAAGAAAGAGAGGGAGAGAAAAAAAAGAAAGAATGAATGAAAGGAAGCAAAAGAGAGAGAGAAGGAGAAAAAAGGAAGGAAATCACTGG
This sequence comes from Rhabdophis nuchalis, assembly GCA_039707465.1. Lineage (NCBI taxonomy): Eukaryota > Metazoa > Chordata > Lepidosauria > Squamata > Natricidae > Rhabdophis > Rhabdophis nuchalis. The sequence continues at coordinate 25,386,071 of CM077656.1, read as the reverse complement.
GAGATAGAATGTGTCACAATTCACTTTCTATTCCCTTTGGGGCAATATATATATATATATATGCTGTTTTGACATAATATTGACTGTGAACCAGAATTTCTGTTTTTTTAATTATGATCTTTTTTAAAAACCTGTCTCTGTACCCTTAAAGTTTGAAGAGATGCATAAAATAGGAATCTTAACAGGTGGCTTAAGGGCTGCTGTTTGATGGACAGTATGTTGCTATAACAGTGGGGAAATATCGAGAAATGATTTTACTTTTCAACAAAAGTCTGGTTTAATTGACATAATGAAAGGAATATGCTAGTTAAGACTATCTTTAAGAAGATGTTGGATAGCCATTTGTCTGAAATGGTATAGAGTTTCCTGCCTAGGCAGGGGGTTGGACTAGAAGACCTCCAAGGTCCCTTCCAACTCTCCTATTGTATTGTAAGGCTATTTTTTATTTATTTTAATCACATTTATATCCCGCCCTTCTCCACAAAGGACCCAGGGTGGCGACTAGATAGTACAGTAGGTGAAAAGTTGTTGTTGTTGTTGTTGTTGTTGTTGTTATTATTATTATTGTTGTTGTTGTTGTTGTTGTTATTATTATAATTATTATTATAATTTATAAGCCGCACCCATCTCACCACATAGGGACTCGGGGCGGCGCACAGGGAATATAAAATATAAATATACAAATATACAAAAATAAAACATTCTTAAAACTAAATTAAATTAACAATAAGTTCCACAATAAATGTCCCTGAAAATAGAAATAAACTACAATTGGACAGGACGTTAACAGAAAGCAAAGCTGTATTTATTTATTTTTATTTTATTAAATTTATACCCCGCCCTTCTCCTTGGTAGGACCCAGGGCGGCATATCTATAATTGTATGTATGCTTGCATATCTATAATTGATTTGTTACCGAAACAGTAAATCACAACTTCTGCCCAAATTAACTTGCTAGAAGGCATTTATATAGATATGAAATCGTTTGATATTTGCCCACTTCCACTCCATCGGCTTATTTAAATAGTTTCTATTTCAAGTCTCTGTCTGCATACTATACGGCATAACGAACAAGGAATAAACATGCCTGAAGTGATGCCTTTAATTGAGGGAGCAGCTGGAACACTAAATGCTAAAAAAATGTAGTGAGAGGCGCACAATGAGCAGATTTCGAGAGAGAAATGAAGCGATTGGCATCCAGCCTTCATTTTGTTTTGTCCAGAAGTCTGTGGGTGTCACGCTTGGTTTTTTTTTTGTCGCAGTAAAAATCAGTCTGCCACAAACCACAAACCACATTATTTCAGTCAGAAATAAAATTCTGTTCCCCGTTTATCATTATTCAGCCAAATTCACTTAATGACCCTGTGACTCATTTAATAACTGCAGGGATTCACTTAACAAGCACGGCAAGAAAGTTCATAAACTCACTTCGCAGATGCCTTGCTTAGTGACAGAAATTCTGGGCTCAGTTGTGGTCACGAGTCAAGGACTATCTTCATTTTAGCACCATTTTTGGGACTCTATTCTTGCATTAAAAGGTGGACTTATTGCAACTTTACTTATTAATTTTACTTGTTAAAGATAAAATGTATCTCTAAGTGGGACGTAGAAGAAATTCGTACACTGTATCTTTAAAAACAAAACCTATTTTCTGCTTTCTAGGTGGGCTGGACGCTACTTTGCAAACTTATTAAAATATGCCCAGAAACTCTGCATCAATTAACAGCTCCACAAGGAGTTGGAAAGGACTGGGAAGTTCTCAGTGTCCATCAGTAAGTATATTGTGTTGTTGTTGTTAGTTGCAAAGTCGTGTCTGACCCATCGTGACCCCATGGACCACGTTCCTCCAGGCCTCCCTGTCCTCAACCATCCTCTGGAGTCCATTGAAGCTCACGCCGGCTGCTTTGGTGACTCCATCCAGCCCCCTCCTTCTCTGCCGTCCCCTTCTTCTTCTTTTGCTCTCCATCGTTCCCAGCATGAGGCTCTTCTCCAGGGAGTCCTTCTTCCTTCTCATCACGTGGCCAAAGTCTTTGAGTTTCCTCTTCAGGATCTGGCCTTCTAAAGGGCAGCCAGGGTGGATCTCCTCTGGGACTGACCGGTTGGATGGCCTTGCAGTCCAATTGTCCCCTTCTTCTTTTGCCCTCCATCGTTCCCAGCATGAGGCTCTTCTCCAGGGAGTCCTTCTTCCTTCTCATCACGTGGCCAAAGTCTTTGAGTTTCCTCTTCAGGATCTGGCCTTCTAAAGGGCAGCCAGGGTGGATCTCCTCTGGGACTGACCGGTTGGATGGCCTTGCAGTCCAATTGTCCCCTTCTTCTTTTGCCCTCCATCGTTCCCAGCATGAGGCTCTTCTCCAGGGAGTCCTTCTTCCTTCTCATCACGTGGCCAAAGTCTTTGAGTTTCCTCTTCAGGATCTGGCCTTCTAAGGAGCAGCCAGGGTGGATCTCCTCTGGGACTGACCGGTTGGATGGCCTTGCAGTCCAAGGGACTCAATGCAGGAGTCTTCTTCTCCAGCACCAGAGTTCAAAGACCTCCATTCTTTGGTGGAGGCCTTTGAACTCTTTATTATTATTAGAAATAATAATAATAATAATGCCTTAATAGCTCTTAGGTCTTTGATTAGAACTTGAACTATTAAGTTTTTACTAGTCACAGACTGTGAACCGAATTGATGCTCAAATCTTAAACAATAACAGCAACAAAAATCTCGTCAGGCTGCAGAGAGCATTTTGGATGAAAAGAAAGTTTCTCCATGCTGAGAAGAACGTCAACACTATTTTTGTCACAGAGACAAAAGGGAAGTGAAATTGTTTAACTTTCAGAAGTCAGAGTAAAATCCGGGGTCAGCTTCCCTTTCTCTAAAAGGCTGTTGGTCTGAAGGAAGTAGAGCAGGGTTCGGGTTTTTTTTTGCAATCTCAGCCTGCCTGAAACGAAGCGGGGTGTGTGAGAAAGGCAATTAAAACAGTCAGCAAGGGAGACTCAAGAATAAATCTTATTTCTCTGCAGAAACTGCAGTGAGCTCCCTACCTACCTACCTACCTACCTACCTACCTATTATCTATCTATCTATCTATCTATCTATCTATCTATCTATCTATCTATCTATCTATCTATCTATCTATCTATCATCTATCTATCTATCTATTATCTATCTATCTATCTATCTATCTATCTATCATCTATCTATCTATCTATCTATCTATCATCCATCTATCTAACTATCATCCATCTATCTATCATCTATCTATCTATCTATCTATCCTAGCTCTATCTATCTATCTATCTATCTATCTATCTATCTATCTATCTATCTATCTATCATCTATCTATCTATCTATCTATCTATCTATCTATCTATCTATCTATCTATCTATCATCTATCTATCTATCTATCTATCATCTATCTATCTATCTATCTATCTATCTATCTATCTATCTATCTATCTATCATCTATCTATCTATCTATCTATCTATCTATCTATCTATCTATCATCTATCTATCCATCTGTCTTTCTTTTATCTCCCCCCTTCTCTCTCTCTCTCTCTCTCTCTCTCATGCACACAAAATCCTCCATGCAGTGTTATCCACTGTTAACCTGAAGATCTTCCTAAATATAGACATTTCAAACGTATTTTCTGTATATGAGGGTTGTGGGGTTTTGTGTGTTTGTGTGTGTGTGTGTGTGTGTTCTAATTTGCATCACTTTGCACAATCAAACAGGATGGGTGTTTGCTTTATTTTTTTTAAACTATTCATCCAGTAGCAAGAGATCCGGGAATTGTTTACAATCCGTTTCAATTTCACTATTAGGAATAATTTGGCATCATCATCAGTGATTGTAGAGTAGAAATTTCAGTTGCTTGCTTATATGTGGGACCATTATGCTTATCTGAAGCCATAAGTGTGCCTGTTCATATTGCTGTGATGGTGGCCAACATATTTTGGATTGCAGTTAAGATTTTCTTCTTCTTCTGTTTACTTTAGGCAAATTCTTAAGATGCTTAAAACCCACAGTGCTGATGTGCATCTTGCAACGGTTGGCTTGAAAGCATTAAATCTACTTCTTTCTTCAGGTATGTAATGTAATGCAGATGTTCCATTACCGAACCAGGTAAATATCACCATCCTTGTAACCTCTTTGTAGAGTAGAGTGGAGTGGAATGGAATAGATGGAACAGAATAGAACAAAATAAATGGAATGGAATGGAACTAAATGAATAGAATAGAATAGAATACAAAGAATAGAATGGAATGAAATGGAATGGAATGGAATGGAATGGAACAGAACAGAACAGAATAGAATAGAATGGAATGAATGGAATGAAGAATGGAACTAAATGAATAGAATAGAATAGAATACAAAGAATAGAATGGAATGGAATGGAACGGAACGGAATGGAACAGAACAGAACAGAATAGAATGGAATGAATGGAATGAAGAATGGAATGGAATGGAATGAATAGAATAGAATAGAATAGAATGAATGGAATGAAGAATGGAATGGAATAGAATGAATAGAATAGAATAGAATGGAATGGAATGGAATGAATAGAATAGAATAGAATAGAATGAATAGAATAAAATAAAATAGAATAGAATAGAATAGAATAGAATAGAATGGATGGAATGAAGAATGGAATGGAATAGAATGAATAGAATAGAATAGGATAAAGAATGGAATGAAATGGAATGAATAGAATAGAATAGAATGGAATAGAAAGAATAGAATAGAATAGAATAGAATAGAAGGAATGGAATGAAGAATGGAATAGAATAGAATGGAAACAGAAACTATGGGATGGGATGGAATGAAATAGAGTATGATACAATATGATATGATACAATAAACACGATACGATACACTACAATGCAAACCTCACTTAACAACTATCTCACTTAACAATGAAAATTTGGGGCTCCATGGTGGTCCCAAGCGAAGGGAATAATACTTCTTCCTTCAGAGAGGCTTATTTCTGAGTCCGCGTGTATAGATTTGCATTGACGAAAGCAAAGGAACCGAATACCTGCAAGCGAATGTGACCTGCAGAGTTTTTCTTCCATCGTTCAGACGAAATCGCCCTCCTCCTCTTAGAAGAAGGGACCGATGTCTTTTTATTGCTCTTTGACGCCATGGATTCCTTTCCGGGTAATGAAAAGATCCAGAGATACGGATGCAAAGCTTTGCACAGGCTCTTGGAAAAAGGTACGCTATAGGTGGGGACATCTTCACAGTTTTGCCACTGCTTAGTAAAGCTGGTGAGAAACTTACGGAGGCCCCCAGGGTCAAGGAGAAGAAAAAAAACTCCCTTCACAACTGTCTCGCTTAGCAACAGAGGTTTTGGGCTCCAATTGTGGTCGTACGTCGGGGGACGACCTATATAAGCGATCTCGAATTATATTTCTCCTCTTTAAATCTCAGGACACTCCCCTTTTTTCCATAATACAATACAATACAATACAATACAATACAATACAATACAATACAATACAATACAATACAATACAATAGCAGAGTTGGAAGGGACCTTGGAGGTCTTCTAGTCCAACCCCCTGCTCAAGCAGGAGATAATGCAATGCAATGCAATGCAATGCAATGCAATACAATACAATACAATACAATACAATACAATACAATACAATACAATACAATAACAAGAGCTGGACGGGACCTTGGAGGTCTTCTAGTCCAACCACCTGCTCAAGCAGGAGATAATACAATACAATACGATACAATAACAAGAGTTGGAAGGGACCTTGGAGATTTTCTAGTCCAATCCCCTGCCTAGGCAGGAAGCCCTACACCACTTCAGACAAATGGCTATCCAACATCTTCTTAAAGACTTACAATGTTGGGGCATTCACAACTTCTGGAGGCAACTTCTGTTCCACTAATTAATTGTTATCACTGTCAGGAAATTTCTCCTCAGTTCTAAGTTGCTTCTCTCCTTGATTAGTTTCCACCCATTGCTTCGTGTCCTACCCTCAGGTGCTTTGGAGAAGAGCTTGACTCCCTTCTTTGTGGCAACCCCTGAGATATCGGAAGACTGCTATCATGTCTCCCCTGGTTCTTCTTTTTGTTAAACTAGACCTACCCAGTTCCTGCAACCGTTCTTCATGTGTTTGAGCCTCCAGTCCCCTCATCATCTTTGTTGCTCTTCTCTGCCCTCTTTCTAGAGTCCCTAATGGAGAATCTTCATATGTCTCCTGTTCAAAAAAGAGTATAGATGACAGAGACTTTGGCATACACTCCTTTCACCTTCTGAGTATCGAATGTGTTAATTCCCTCATCGAAGCAAAGTCTTGACTTCCTTCATACCTTTGTCTCGTCATGCAGTTCCCGAGGAGCAGCTGATTGAATTTGTCGAAGAGAACGATCACTTGATCATACTAAAAGTGTTTAAACAATTCCCCGAGAAGGAAAACGTCCTCTGTTTTGCCCTGCGGTCGTTGTGTGTGTTGGCTGGACCACGTAAGTCGAGTTATCTTATGAGAAAGATACTGCAGGGTGAACTAATCATCCAGTAATCATCCTTGTGCTGGCATTATAAATTGGCCACCAGTGAATTCACGAAAGAGGTGCCTTTAATGTACCACAAATTATGATATGTGTTTGCAATTCCAAAATGATTTGCAAGAGTGCCACTAACACAACCTTCCTCCCTCTTCACTCTATGTCTCTTCTTTCTCTCTCTTCTTTCTCTCTCTCTCTCTTCTTCCTCTTCTCTCTATGTCTCTTCTTTCTCTCTCTTCTTTCTCTCTCTCTATTCTTCCTCTTCTCTCTATGTCTCTTCTCTCTCATCTCTCCTTTCTCTCTCTGTCTCTCTCCCTTTTCTCTTCTTTCTCTCTTCTCTTCTTCCTCTCTCTCCCCTGTCTCGCTCTCTTCTTTCTCCATTCTCTGTCCTTTCTCTCTTCTCTCTTTCCTTTCTCTTCTCCCTCTTCTCTCTGTCTCTGTCTCTTCTCTTTTTTTCTCATCTCTCCTTTCTGTCTCTCTCCTCTTTCTCTCCTTTCTCTCTCTTTCTCTCTCTCTCTCGCTTCTTTTTCTCTTTCCTCTTTCCTCTCCTTTCTCCGTTCCTCTCTCTCCTCTCTCCTTCCTTCCTTCCTTCCATTTCAGACAAATGACTGTCCAGTCTCTTCTTTAAAACTTCCAGTGTTGGAGCATTCACAACTTCTGGAGGCAATTTGTCCCACTGGTTAATTGTTCTCACTGTCAGGAAATTTATCCTTGGTTCTAGGTTGCTTCTCTCCTTGATGAGTTTCCACCCATTGCTTCTTGTCTTGTCTTCAGGTGCTTTGGAGAATAGGTTGACTCCCTCTTTTGGGGGGCAGCCCCTCAGATATTGGAAGACTGCTCTCATGCCTCCCGTAGTCCTTCTCATTAAATTAGACATATTCCCAGTTCCTGCAACCATTCTTCATATGTTTTAGCCTCCAGTCCCCTCATCCTCTTTGTTGCTCTTCTCTGCACTCTTTCCAGAGTCTCCACATCTTTTTTTTTATATTGTGGCGATCAAAACTGGCTGAAATATTCCAAATGTGGTCTTATCAGGGCATTATGAAGCAGTATTAACACTTTACATGATGTTGATTCTGTCCCTTTATTATTGCAGCCTGGGATTGCATTGGCTTTTTTGGCAGCTGGCCAATATTTAAGTGATTGTCTACTAGCCAATGTACCATTCCATTAACAATTTCTAATAGTTTATTTTATTTAATTAATGCACCGTGTCTCATTTTATTAGCCTGCTGTGAAAGGCCGCATCATTTGCAAATATTTCAAGAATTATAAATGAAAATTTTTAAAACATGAGCATGCACACATGGGATAAATGCTTTTTTCTTACTCAAGATCCTTTTTATGCTGTTTTTAGTTAGCAATGCGGAAGTTCTCATGTCTGGAAATGTGCGGTGTTACAATACCATAGTGGAGATTATGAAAGCGTTCCCTGCATGTGAGCCAATTCAGGAAGTCAGCTGCTGCCTGCTGCACAAACTTACGCTGGGTGAGTCCTAAGAGAAATGATCCTGCCTTTGATTTGATAGGAACATTGTTATAGGAGACAAAAGAAGAATGCAAACGGAGCTATAGGGGAACTCTATACACTTATTGAAGCTTCTTTCTAAACCATTATCTATCTATCTATCTATCTATCTATCTATCTATCTATCTATCTATCTATCTATCTATCTATCTATCTATCTATCTATCTATCTATCTATCTATCTATTTCCCCATCCATCCATCCTACACACCCATCATCCATCTATCCAACCTACGTACCCACCCATCATCCATCCATCCATCCATCCATCCATCCATCCATCCAATCTATACACCCATCACCCACCCATCATCCATCCATCCATCCATCCATCCATCCATCCATCCATCCATCCATCCATCCATCCAAACTACCCATCCATTCATCTATGCAACCTACCTACCCACCCACCCATCATCCATCCATCCATCATCCATCCATCCATCCATCCATCCATCCAACCTACCTACCTACCTACCTACCTACCTACCTACCCAACCACCCACCCACCCATCATCCATCCTTCCATCCATCCATCCATCCTACCTACCCATCATCCCTTTATCCATCCATCCATCCATCCATCCAAACTACCCATCCATTCATCTATGCAACCTACCTACCCACCCACCCATCATCCATCCTTCCATCCATCCATCCATCCATCCATCCATCCATCCTACCTACCTACCTACCTACCTACCTACCTACCTACCTACCTACCTACCTACCCATCATCCATTTATCCATCCATCCATCCAAACTACCCATTCATTCATCTATGCAACCTACCTACCTACCCACCCACCCACCCACCCACCCATCATCCATCTATCCATCCATCCATCCATCCATCCATCCTACCTACCTACCTACCTACCAACCTACCCACCCACCCACCCACCCACCCATCAATCATCCATCCTTCCATCCATTCATCCATCCATCCATCCTACCTACCCATCATCCATCCATCCATCCATCCATCCATCCATCCATCCATCCATCCATCCATCCATCCATCCATGCCAAGTCTATGTCAGATAACTTTCTGGTTTTCATGTAGGCTCCAGTTACTTTTTTTTTTTTTTAATCTCCCACAGAAAACTTTTTCAATATCCTCGTGTTGAATTCTGTGCACGAAGTGATCGTGAAGGCGGTAGAAACGTACCCTGAAAATGAGAAACTACAAGCAGCAGGCCTCAGCTCCTTGGCTCTCCTCAGTAAGTAACGAAATGAAAGAAAATTAAATTCCTCTATCTTCAAACCACCAAATATTGGCTTGTAACTTTTTTAGTTCCCATTAGGCGAGGAAATCTTAGAATTTCATTTCCAATACATCCAGTTGAGAGGTTTTGGGGTCTTTTAAAAAATAAATCACCATTATCTATAAGTTGTCTTCGACTTACGTGAAGTGAATTTTGCCCTTTGTACAATCTTCCTTGCCACCGTTGTTAAGCGAATCCCTGCAGTTGAAAAGTTAGGAGTACCGTTGTTCAGCGAATCGGGCTTCCCCATTGATTTTCCTTGTCAGAAGGCCGTGAGAAGTGATCATGTGACACACACACACACACACACACACACACACACACATCCCGGTACGCTGCAACCGTCAGAACTGTGAATCAGTTGCCATTCACAGTATTTTATCTTTTATTATCCCTGTGCACCGCCCTGTGTCCCAACGGGAGAGAGGGCGGTATACAAATTAAATAAATAAATAAGTGTGAAAAATCACTTTTTTCATGCTGTTGTAAGTCGAATGGTCACTGTTGTAAGTTGAGGGCCGTGGTGGGTAAGAGGCTGACCTTGTCTATCAGAAAGATCAACAGTTCGGCGGTTCGAACCCCTAGCACCGCCTAACGGAGTGAGCTCCCGTTCCTTGTCCCAGCTTCTGCCAACCTAGCAGTTCGAAAGCAGGTAAAAACGCGAGTAGAAAAACAGGAACCACCTTTGGCGGGACGGGAACAGCGTTCCGTGCGCCTTCGGCATTGAGTCACGGCGGCCACATGACCCCGGAGACGTCTTCAGACAGCGCTGGCTCTTCGGCTTTGAAACGGAGATGAGCACCGCCCCCTAGAGTCGGGGGCAACCAGCATATATGTGCGAGGGGAACCTGTACCTTTACCTTAAGTTGAGGATTACCTGTATTTGTTTAAAATCTTGATAATAATCCTCATATTGAACCGGAGCCTCTCTTAGTACGTAGCCTGGATGGACCCGAGTTTGTTTTTCATTCAGATTGAAAGTAAAAGAAAGCTGACAGGCTGGAATGCCAGAGCTAAAATTAATAGCGTTGTAACCAAGGCATCCAACGTAATTGAGTGCTGCAGTTTAATTATACAACGTCCTTTTTCACCCTAAGGGGATTTTTACTTTCAGCAAAATCAATTTAGAATTTTAAGAATAACCAGTCAAAGTGTTAAAATGCTTTTTGGGGTGTGTGTGTGTTTTTTTGGTCTTTTTTTTTGAGTAACTTGATTTGAAAATAAATTGAGTCATTTGTGAGGGAAGTTGGTTGGGTCTTTACTTGTGCTGGAAAAATTACCGTATTTTTCGGAGTACAAGACGCAACTTTTTCCCTCAGAAAAGAGGCTGAAAATCCGGGTGCGTCTTATACACTGAATACAGCATTTTTTGCCTCCCCAAACCCCACTCCCTTCACCAAAATGCCCGTGCATAGCCTTTAGGAGGCTTTCAGGGAGCTCCTGGGGGCTGGGGAGGGCAGAAATGAGCAAAAAATAGGCCTTTATGTTCAATTTTACCCCCCCCCCCAGCCCCCAGAAGCACTCTATAAGACTCCTAAAGGCTATCCATGCCCCTTTTTATTGCCAAAAAACAGGCCAGTTTTCATGAAAAATGGCCTGTTTTTTGCTCATTTGTGGGCCTCCCACCTCCCAGGAGCACTCTGCAAAACTCCTAAAGGGAGCCTCCTATCCATGCCGTTCTTTTGAAGAAAAACAGGCCCGTTTTCATGAAAAACAGGCCATTTTGGGGAGGTCTGCAGAGTCAAAAACGTTTTTTTTAATTTGCCTCTTCAAAAATTTGGGTGCGTCTTATACTCCGGAAAACACGGTAAACGAGACGGTTGTGTTTTTTCGAAGATCAATAAACGATCATTTTTCTCCCAAGCGGAAACCATCTTTTTAAACAGAGATTTGGAAGAAAAAAAGGAAGAGGAGGAGGAGGAGGAAGAAGAAGAAGAAGAAGAAAAATTATTTTGGCTGGAAGCCTGCTATAAAGCGTTAAAATATCACAGAAGAAATAGAGATGTTCAGGTACAAACGCTAAAAGCGTGGGACTGGGGCATTAAATATGACTTCAATCTTGCCTGGGGAAAAAGCTGTTGTTGCTCATTTTATTTCACGTCATTCTTAAAATACAAACTTCCCCCCAAATACCCATTTTAACTGGAAATGGACATCAGTTATTTCTGTGGAGGAATAGCTCGGATTCTTGTCGCAGCCAAAAGTTAAAATTGAAGTCCTTGACTTACGACCACAGTTGTCCATTGTTTAATGAGATAATTGTTAAGTGAGTTTTGGCTCATCTAAACCTTTATATGGGTTTTAAAGGTTTTTTTTTTTTTAACTTAACTTTAACTTTAACTTAACACGAGTCGCGCTGGGGCTTGTGATTAGTATCTTCTCCGAAATTAGAAGCGCTGGCCAAATCATTACTTTTTATTCTGCCCATTTAGGAAGCGGCTTGCTGGGCTTTGAACAACTTGCTTATGTATCAGCCTTCCCTGAATGAGAAGATTGGGGATGAAGAAAAAAAGTGAGTCCAATCTTTTGCAATAGCTTTGTCAGCTGTAAATCGTTTGGGTTTCTCTCGCTCGCGTAGTAGAGACATTCGCATTTTGTTGTGGCCCGCCAGCAGCCATTCGGACAGTGAGGAGGGTTGGGGAGGAACCTGGGCCAGTCCTGGAGTCTGGGGAAGGCTCTGAGGAGGGCTCTGTGTCAGAGGCAGAGAGGGGGCCAAGGCCGTCCGACAGTTCTCAGCTGCCTTTGGAGTCAGACATCAGTGAGGCAGAAGAACAGCTGGAGCCTGTTTGTGCATGCGCAGAGCCGCCAGGCGAAGGGAATACCTAGAAGGAAATATGACAAATTATACATATCATAACGGCAGCGAGAATAACATATGCACAAAATTGGAATAATAATAATATACCAGCAGAGGGGAATGGTATAATGAAAGTGTTAAGAGTGTGTAGAGATGGACAAATTTACCAAAGAAATAAAAGAAAAAGAGGAAGCAGAATATTATATGGTATGGAACGAGTGGTACAAACGGCTAGAGCAGGGGTCCCCAACCTTTGCAACTTTAAGTCTGAAGGACTTCAGCTCCCAGAATTCTCCAGCCAGCAAAGCTGAAGTCCTTCAGACTTAAAGTTGCAAAGGTTGGGGACCCCTGGGTTTAAAGCTTAAGAAAAGTCTAAATGAAGAAGACACAGGAGTTAGAAATCGGCAATGAGTAGGTAGAGGTGAACAAACATGTATAAATGGAATGAAGGATTGTAAATTAAGAAATGCAGCTAATAGTATCCTATGTATAGACAAAGAGAAACTGAAATAAGTGGGGTGAGAAGTACATTTACAATGGATGTACACCAAGGTGGAAAAGTTGTACAGAAGAAAATTTCAAAAAAAATTATTGTTTTGTCTTTTAATAATAATAATAGTAATAGTAATAGTAATAATAATAGTAATAGTAATAGTAATAGTAATAGTAATAGTAATAGTAATAGTAATAATAATAATAATAATAATAATAATAATAATAATAATAATAATAATAATCTTTATTGTCATTGTAATAATAAAATTACAATGAAATTGGTTTGAGCGCCAGGTGGAATACAGAAAGCAGTGACAGCCACAATAGGAATCTCTCTCCAGGCAAATGAAAAGGCCGACAAATGACAGTTGAAAAGGATCAATTGTACTTTGTCTTTTATTATCCATTTCTTCAAATCTGTTTGGCATTTTAGGAGTTGGTGGAAGAGGAGCACGTCTCTTTTTCTTTTTTGTTTCTTGTTGCAATGAACTTTGAGGAATCGCACTTGGCATTTTTTCTTCTCTCTCAGCTTTCCCAATAGAAAAGGATGGAATAACTGGTAGGGGTGGTGCTCTCCGCTTCTTCATTTCAATTCTTGCAGTTGCCCTTGTATATTCCCAAGAGATAATGATGGTGCCACCGTTACAGAACATAAACTTGAATCTGCGATCATTGTTTCATCAAGGCTTTGTTTATGATACAACCTAGGTTTTAAAAATTCTCCACTACCCAGATCTAGGCGTCATCTTGAGGATTTCTCTGCCTGAAACTTGTTTTTCTTACTTGAAAACAAACTATTAAAAATATTTTTTTTAAAAATATAAAAATATATTTTTATATTCATTTTCATTCCTGCTCAAATAACAGACTCCTAGGGAGTTTCCAGGGAAATAACTCAATTGTTCTCTTTGTGTTAGGTTCCCAGCGCACAGAGAGATGATGCTAGCCATGTTGATGTATTACTCTACTTCCAAAGAGGTGTTCCAGGCTGCTGCCACTGCCTTAGCTACCCTCGTGAAGCAAAATGGTAAATATCGATTGAATAATGCCTAGGGTGGCATTGCAGAACCAGTCTTTAACACGTTGAGGTCACTTGGGGTTTTGTTTGCGCCCTCAGAGTCGCCTCAACGACCCCCTAAAAAGCATTGCAAATGACCAGCTGTCTGCAAGGAATATAAATCCTTCCATTCCCGCACCATCCAGTCCGAGCTGAAGAAGCTTCTTGGATGAGAAGCGAAACGTCTTCAAAAGAAAAAAACAACCAGAAAGTCCTCTGGGGGAGGAGGGGAGAAAGCACCTTTGGGACCTTCTAAAACTTAGCTGCCTGCATTTAGCCTATATCCATGATGGCAAACCTCTGGCATGCGTGCCACAGGTGGCATACAGAGCCAGCATGCACGCACGCTGTCCAGCTGACTTCGGCCTTCTTTTGAGGCCATTTTTCGCCTTCCGGAGGCTTCAGGAGCTTCCTTGAAGCCTCCAGAGTGTGAAAAACCTGCCCCACGGGCAAACCGGAAGCTTCCCTGAAGTGTCCAGAGGGCAAAAAATGACCCTACCAGCAACCCAGGAGTCTGTTCCCAAACTTCTGGTTTGCTCGTAGGGCCGGTTTTTCGCACTCTGCCTCCGGAGGGCCTCCGGGGAGTGGGGGAGGGGCTGTTTTTGCCTTCCCCAGGTTCCTATAAAGCCTCTGGAGCCTGGGGAGGGCGAAAAAAGCATGCCAAATATGGGGAGGGTGGGGAACGCTGGTTTTGCGGCGTGCACGTAGCCGTGCGCGTAGCATTATGGGGGTGGCACGCCTGCGCACGGCCTTCCCGTGCTTCCTCTCCCCCGCTTTTGGCACGCGAGCCAAAAAAGGTTCGCCAACACTGGCCTTTATCATTTCTTTATTTGATTTGATTTTTCTCACTACAGCCAATGCCAGAGGAATTCTCTTGGCCAAAGGCATACATATGAACGTGCTGGAGATCATGCGGAAACGGTCAGATTCTCCCGAAATCGCAGAAAGTGCTTGCCGGTTGCTGAACCAGGCCTTCGAAGGAAGGTAAGCCAACCTAAACTCTGAACCGCACGATCCCACATCAACCTGCACTCTGGAAAGAGTGCAGAGAAGAGCAACTAAGATGATTAGGGGACTGGAGACTAAAACATATGAAAAACGGTTGCAGGAACTGGGTTATGTCTAGTTTGATGAAGAGAAGGACCAGGGGAGACATGATAGCAGTGTTCCGATATCTCAGAGGGTGCCACAAAGAAGAGGGAGTCAAACTATTCTCCGAGGCACCTGGGGGCAGGACAAGAAGCAATGGGTGGAAACTAATCAAGGAGAGAAGCAACTTAGAAGTGAGGAGAAATTTCCTGACAGTTAGAACAATTAACCTCTGGAACAGCTTGCCTCCAGAAGTTGTGAATGCCCCAACCCTGGAAGTCTTTAAGAAGATGTTAGATAGCCATTTGTCTGAAATGGTATAAGGTTCCTGCCCACGCAGTGGGTTGGACTAAAAGACCTACAAGGTCCCTTCCAACTCTGCTATTGTATAACTGTACCAAGTATTGTAGCCTTACCATGATTTCTTTTTCAGTTTCCTACAGCTGGACATTATGATTGCTGCTGCATCTGGATGTCTAAGGGCTATGAAGAAGCACAAAAGCTTGGCCTCAGTACAGCTGGAAGCGCTTAAAGTAATTTTACGTTGCATGGCATCAGGTAAGACGCCTTACAGAAGGTAGTAGCGTAAACTAATCCAAATGAGTTAGCACGAATATGTCCTCATTCTTCCCCCTCCCCTTTAATTACCGTATTTTTCAGACTATAAGACGCACCGGTGTATAAGATGCACCAAGATTTCGAAGAGTTAAGTAAGGGGGGGGAAAGTTTTTGTCTTCCCCGGTCCCTAGGAGCAGATTTCAGCAGGGCTGGGGGGAAAGCAAAAACGCCCCCGTTTTTGGGGAAAAACGGGTGGAAAACGGGGCGGTTTCAAGGACCGTGGATCAGTTTGGGAAAGGGTCAAAAGAAAAT
Source organism: Rhabdophis nuchalis (assembly GCA_039707465.1). Taxonomy (NCBI): domain Eukaryota; kingdom Metazoa; phylum Chordata; class Lepidosauria; order Squamata; family Natricidae; genus Rhabdophis; species Rhabdophis nuchalis. The sequence goes on along the minus strand of CM077656.1, from coordinate 25,370,455 downwards.
ATCTTATTTTCGGGGAAACACAATAGCACTAAAGAATTAAGAATTCGCCCCAAAGAGTTCATTGTGTCTATATTGCGTAAGATTTTGAACTATGAAAGGATAAGTGTGGGTGTGGGTATGCGCGTGTCTTTGATGCACTTCCATGACAATAATCGCTGTTACCCGTTGTTTCCATGTGTTGCAGGAGGGCTAACAAATCCGCACCACGTTAGTTCAGAAGACCCTAACCAGAAAACCATGCTAACGCTTATGAAAAGTCAGTTTTTGTTAGAAGGAGGTCCTTCACTTGTCCTTGGAGCGCTGAACACGGTACGGTTAATTGCGGTTAGGTCGGCTTTATCGCAGTCACCATGTATTTAATAGGTTTAACTCTTTTCAATACTACAAGCTGGTTATAACGGCTGAATAAGGTCTGGGTTGCGTTGTCTTCACTGAAGTAATCAGTGTTAGGATATCCAGCCTTATATTGGGTTGACAATATATATGAGCCTATGTTCTTAAAGAGTCCATGTAGCTTTAAGAACTATGTGTTGAATTCTGATTGGCTGTGCTTCTCAGCTCTACCATAAAGGAAGCTCAGGAACACAGTCCGTTCCCTTTTTCGATCCCATTTGATTCCTGTCGTTTTCCTGTGCTTACTGTTTACCACTGAGGAAGAAACTGAAGAAAGAGGAAGTATTTGTTTCGCATCACTGTAAGATAACTCTGTGTTTTGGTGAAGGACTGTTATTGTTTGAGAAGTTAGAATCTCTGGTCGGAAGAAGCATTTTAGTTGCTACAAAGTAAAGACGATTTATTTTCTTACTATCACTGTTTTAGAGTTTGTTTGTGGTGCCGTTACCACTTTGAATGGTCGCGAAATGAAGTCAGGGATTGCCTGTATTTGCATCAAGGCTCGATAAATTGGAAGATTTATGTGAACACATATAACCATCTGAATTTCTTTCTTTCTTTCTTTCTTTCTTTCTTTCTTTCTTTCTTTCTTTCTTTCTTTCTTTCTTTCTTTCTTTCTTTCTTTCTTTTTGGCTTCTAGTTTATTGGAAATCCAGGCATTCAGAAATGTGGACTTCAAATACTTTCCACGATAAGAGAACGTTCGACTTTATTACAAATGTTGTCTAACCTAGGAATGGCCGATACTCTTCTCCACACACTACAGATGTATCCAGATGATCAAGGCAAGCAGAAAACCATTTATTTCGAATGGAAAAATAGTCCAGTCATTAGATCAAAAGTTTGGTCAATCTGGAGAATGGGCAGATGTATGGACCGATTCCTAAAATTTTCTGTAATTTGCTTTGAGACGAGTATGATGGATAGCTGTTATTTCAGAAGGTTGATCTAGAATCGGGATGGTGAACCTAAACAGAGAGCCGCGGTGGGACAATAGTCAGAAAGCAGCATTGTAGGCTAACTCTGACCACTGCCAGGAGTTCGATTCTGACCGGCTCAAGGTTGACTCAGCCTTCCATCCTTCCGAGGTCGGTAAAATGAGGACCCAGAGGATTGAGGGCAATACGCTGACATTGGAAAACGGCTCAGAGAGTACTGCAAAGCACTGTGAAGCGGTATATAAGCCTAAATGATATTGCTACAGCCAGTCCTCGACTTACAACGGCTCATTTAATGACCGTTCAAAGTTACAACCGTGCCGAAAATAGTGACGTATAACCATTTTTCACACTTGCAACCCTGTGACCCAAATTCAGAGGCTTGGCAAGTGATTCATACTTACAACCGTCATGCCCCAAGGTCATGGGAAGGTCGTAAAATGAGGCAAAAACAAATGCCTCGCTTAACAACAGGAATTTTGGGCTCTGTTATGCTCGTAAGTCGGGGACTATTTTGCGCTTGATAAATATTTCCATTGTAACATCCCCAACTTCCTTTTCTTTCTAGAAATACAACGCTTAGGTTTAAACTTTCTGGGATCCTTAATATCAGAAAAGATCTTGTGCACGGCTACTTTCTATGCCTTGGCATCGCCTTTGGTTTCGACGTTACGACGCTTTAGGGACGCCGTCGAAATTCAGGCTCAGGTATACACAAATGCAACGTTCACTTGGGCAAGAAGATTCTTTTTTTTAAAGTTTTTAATTTTTATTATCTTATATATAGTTACAAGCATACATTCACGTAGTTATTATTCTTATTTTCTCTTTATTACTTTTACATATTTGTTTATCTATATAAAAGGTTAAAATAAAGCATATATTCTGGGTTGGTTTGCTTAGCACCTCATGCACCTATTTTGTATTATCACCTCCCTAATTTTTCTTCTCTCCTTCCCTTCTGCTTTCTCTCCTTTCTTCCTTCTCTCCTTTCCCTTTCCCACTTCCCTTACCTCTCCCCTACTCCTCTCTTCCTCTTCCCCCTCCTACCCTCTCTCCTTCTCTTTCTATCCCTTCCCTCCTTCCTCTCCTTTCCTCTTTCTTCCTCCTCTCTCCTTTCTTCTCCTCTCTCCTTCTCTTTCTATTCCTTCCCTCCTTCCTCTCCTTTCCTCTTTCTTCCTCCTCTCTCCTTTCTTCTCCTCTCTTCTTTTCCTTTTCTATTGCTCTGGTTATTTCTTTTCATTTCTCATCTGGTGTATTTTCGGGATGGTATTCCTACAAACCCCGTTATAATTTAATGCTTATCCTTTCCTATTCCCTTTTGTTCACTATCATATCCTAACTATTATTATTTTTTCTCTATAGCTCATTCTTGAATATATACTTATATATTAATGCTTTCTTTTCTATTTCCCCCCTGGATTCTTGGGGGAAAGTTAAATTCAGATATTTGATTTTTCCCCCCCTCCACTTTGTGTTCGAAACTATTCTATTCTATTCCTGATTCCATTCTATTCTATTTCTGTTTCTATTTTTATTTCTATTTCTGCTGCTATTCTATTCTATTCCTATTCCTACTCTATTCTATTCCTGATTCCATTCCATTCTCTTTCTCTTTTTCTATTCTATTCTATTCTATTCTATTCTATTCTATTCTATTCTATTCTATTCTATTCTATTCTATTCTATTCCATTCCATTCCATTCCATTCCTATTCCTATTCCTATTCCTATTCCTATTCCTATTCCTATTCCTGTTCTAATAAATACACAGTGAATAATCCTCAATTTAATTCCCTGATAGAATCTGCCCATATTGGAACCAGCTAAGGAATAAGTTTTAGCCTCAAACTCTCAAACATTCCGGGTTTATTAAGGGTACATTTGAGCTGAGGACCCATTTCCATTGAATTGCAGGGATTCCAAATGATTGCAACCATTCTCGATTCCTCCCCTTGGTTTGCAAAGCTGCTCATACAGGAATCGTTCGAGGCCTGCCTCTTCCACCAGCTCTCTGTGTGTTTTAACGAACAACGAGACCAACAGGTAATTCACAATTTCGGGGGTAACCGAACTTACAGCGGTTCATTTAGTTACAACGTTGCTGAAAAAAAGTGACTTAGGAATATTGTTCCACCCTTATGACCGTCCTACCATCCAGGGACACCTCCACAACACTCCAGCTGCTCAGTGGAGTGTTGTGCAGGCACCGTAGGTGCCATGCGCGGGGGCGCCAAAGAATTCAAAGACAGGTAAGGACGACAGGCGGGCGGGTAGGCCCTCCAGAGCACCGTACCAGAACGGTAACCGGTGCTCCGGGCAGGCACCAGTATACCCGTACTGGGGCATACCGCTTGCAACCCACTCCTGAGTCTGGGCAACTAAATGGAGCTAGCAAAGTGTTTACTGGCCAGATGCTCCTCCTATCACCCATGCGGAGTTTTGTTCGGCAGATATATTCCCACGGTGCCCAGAGAGAGAAATATCTGTCTCTACCTAGGTTGTGAGATGAGAGCTCCACCTCTAGGCTACCGCACCGCTCCATACAAAGATCTGTCAATCTACCGGTAATAGGTAAATCCCAAGGCCAACGTTTCATCCTTCTCCGCATCAAGCATGAAGTTCAGAAGTGGTTTCCACATGGATGGAATCCTGGATCAAGCATGAAGTTCAGAAGTGGTTTCCACGTGGGTGGAATCCTGGATCAAGCATGAAGTTCAGAAGTGGTTTCCACATGGATGGAATCCTGGATCAAGCATGAAGTTCAGAAGTGGTTTCCACATGGATGGAATCCTGGATCAAGCATGAAGTTCAGAAGTGGTTTCCACATGGGTGGAATCCTGGATCAAGCATGAAGTTCAGAAGTGGTTTCCATGGGGAAACAAAAGTTCTTACGCTCTTTTCTTTAATCGAAGTGACCAACATGCACCCAAGTTTCAATCCTCTCTTGTTCCCGTTCTAGTTTCAAAGCCTCTGCTGCAAATGTTTTGCGAAAATAACCGAGCACAACGACTTGAAAAACCTGATGCTGGAGAAGGCCTGCGAGGAAGGCGACAGCGTGATGGCCGAGTGCCTGCTGCTCCTGGGCGCCGACGTGAATACAAGCTCGAAGGACAAGTCCTTAATTTACGAAGTACGTAAGTTTAAAACCGCGGGCGGATAGGCTGAAGTCTAAAATGGCCCGGCTTTTAACGCAGTGGTTTGAAACCTTTCTTCCTCTCCTTAAAATGGCAAGAAGGACTTTAACCCAATGTATTTGGCAAGGTGTCAGGGCTCCCCCAAAGGTGCTTTCCCCCCCTCCTCCCAAGAGGCAACTGAATTTTCAGGTTTTGCTTTGAAGACGTGTCGCTTCTCATCCACGAAGCTTCTTCGGCTCTGACCGGATGGTGGGGAACCGAAGAATGGATACTCCTTGCAGACAGAATTGGTCCTTTGCATCCTTTTTAGAGGGTCACGGAGGCCACTTGGAGGTTTTATCTGTTTTGTAACGGACTTAAAAAGCACCTTTGGGATAACCGTGAGCTGGGGGTGTGCATGTGTGCATGCTGGAATGCTCTAAATCTGAAGACCAGCTGGCTAGTGCGCGCATGCCTATTTTTTGGAGATTTTTGGACATTCTTCGGGCCGTTTTCAGGCCATTTTTAGGCAGTTTTCTGGGCGTTTTCCAGTCCTTTTTTCCAGGCTGTTTTCAGGCTATTTTGACCTGTTTTGGGGGCCAAAAAGCAGCCTGAAAAATGGCCCTGAAAAACGCCACCAAAACGGTCTAAAAACAGCCTTTTTGGGGGCTGTTTTTGGCTGTTTTGTGGGCCATTTCAAGGAATTCCCAGCACTTGTGAAAATAATAATAATCCTCCTCTTCCTCTTTTTTCTTCTTCCCCTTTCCCTTCTCGCCCTCCTCCTCATTTCCATTCCCCTCCTCCTCTTCCTCTTCGTCTTTCTTCTTTTTTTCCCATTCCCCTTCTCACCCTCCTCCTTCCCATTCTCCTCCTCTTCCTCTTCCACTTTCTTCTTCTCCTTCTCACCCTCCTCCTCCTTCTCCTTCCCCGCTTCCTCCTCATCTTCCTCTTTCTTCTGCCCCTTCCCCTTCTTCCCCTCCTCCTCCTCCTTCCCATTCCTCTCCTCCTCCTCCCCCTCCTCCTCCTCCTCCTCCTCTTCCTAGGTATGTGAGAAGGGAAGCAGCCCCAAAGTGGTCGAACTCCTGCTCAACAGTGGCGCCCGGGAACAAGACGTTCGGAGCGCCTTAACAGTCAGCATCAAGAAAGGGGACAGCGAGATCATCAGCCTGCTCCTGAAGAAACTTTGCCTGGACGTGGCCAACCGCAGCATCTGCCTGGGAGGGTTCGGGATCGGCCGAATGGAACCTTCTTGGCTGATCCCCTTGTTTCCGAGTGGACTTGCATCCTCCCGGAAGCAAACGAGTATGTGTTTGTAGAAGGGACGCTAATCTTAAGATACCTGCAGTTCAGGGGTGGGTTGCTACTGGTACGCTGCTCATGGTGAGTTCATGCATGCGCCTGACGTGCGCTGCGCAGACATGCGCACTCCTGAGAAACCCAGCTGCTTGTTGGAGGTCGCGCAGGTGCCGCAGGCTCTGTGCGCATGCGCAATTTGCCCAGTTGCCTTAAAAACAAGTATGGAAAACAGGCGGGCGGCCACCGTACAGGTATGGTAGCTGCTGCTCCCGACTACTACCGGCCAGGCAAAGCGGGGCGCAGAAGGACACTCCCCCCGTGGCTCGTTTTCGGCCTGCACAGTCTCCTGCAGCACGTTGCCACCCAAAACAGGGCATGGAGGGGCACCGTGGGCCAGATCACTTTTGCTATTTCCAGGCTGGCGCCGCAGGCCAGATCTACGCACCCCACAGGCTGGGTACGGCCCGCCTGTGTTTCACACCCCTGTAGTACCTGTATGCAGTCTGTCCAATATTTGTGAAATGATATTGCTTTTCTTTCTTGCCCGTAAGATCCAAGTTCTCCGTTGGCCGTAATGATCCTTCGATACCAGAGAACGAGCAGTTACGAAGATCAGTCGAGATCGGACATCAATAGCCAGAACGACGAAATGCTGAAGTTGGATGAATGGACATTCTTACCTGACCCTTTAGTGGACAATGTTTTCTCCTTGACCGACGACGTAGACAGCGAAGGTACGCGGGCTTCATGAAACCAGTGGCGCCGTGGTGGCCTAGTGGGGAAGCTGATCGCTTCCCTTTCAGAAGGTTGAGAGTTCAGTCCTGGGTAGTGCAGATAATTTCTTTCTCCTGGGGCACAAAGAAAAAAACAAATATCTGCTGCGAACTCCATGTAGTCGTCAGGAAGGGCATCTGGCCAGTCAATGCTCAACTTTATCCAATCGCCCCAACCCTACCCTGAATTACTTAAGAGGGATGAACATCATAAAAGGGGAGAGGGTATCATGCTACATTTCTGACATCTGGATTGTTACTAGTTGGAGTTTGGTGTGTTTGCATGTACCGTATTTTTCGGACTATAACACGCTCCGAAGTATAAAACGCACCTAGCTTTTGGGGAGGAAAACAAGGGGAAAATATCTGCTTCTGCCTCCCAGCAATTTGCTTCCTTGCAACAAACAGCAAACAGTATAGGCAATATACACTGTTTGTGGTGTTACATTTCAGACTATATTTGTACAGATGCTGTTAAAATTGATGTGGTTTTCTGGAAGTGTAGTTATTCTCTGCTATTTAAAAGAAGAGAAAAGAGCACTGGGCCTCTTCAGATGAAGCATTTATTTTAAAAAGCTTCTTCGTTTTGTTAAGCTGTCTAGAACAATAATAAAGCAGTCTTTAAAAAACAAGACTAATCATTTGAACATTCTACAGGCATTTATAGTTATTAACTTACCGCCTTGCAGCAAACAGCAAACAGCCTGATTAGCACAAGGGGGGAAAAAATCTGCCTCTGCCTCCCAGCAATTTGCCTAGTGCAGCAAACAGCAAGTTTCACTTTCAATTTCATTTTCATTTCATTTTCATTTTATTGGACTTTTATACCGCGCCACTCTCCCCAAAAGGGACTCGGGGCGGTGCACAGGAAACTAAAAACATGAATATAAACATATACCAAAAGGGATAAATACATCCTAAATAATCGATAAAATCTTATTAAATTAAAACTATACCCTGTGCTAAAAACAGTGTAAAAACCCATTTGTTAAAAACTTAATTTAATTTAAAATCAGTCGGTGAAATAATCTCGGGGAATTAGGAGAAATTAGGAATTTCTCCCCATCACCAGCTGTTTCAGGGATTGCTATAGCCTATTGCAGTCTCTGCAAGCCCCATTTTCCCCATTTGCTGCAAGGAAGTAAATTGCTGAGAGGCAGAGGCCAAAGGGTGGGGGCCGGTGGGTGGGCGGGGCTACATTCAGTGTATAAGACGCACTCAAATTTTCACCCTCACTGCGTCTTATACTCCGAAAAATACGGTATTTGGTTTTTTTTTTAAATCACTTCCCTTTTTTATACATATGGGTGTAATTTATTTTAATCGCTTTCTTTTTACCTCAGGAAGTGAAAGCTCATTTATGGTGAGGCAAAAATCTTACTCTGTGGCTGCTGGCGACCTCCAGAAGCCTCTTCGGACTTTTACTCCCCCGCAACAAAGACATTCTAAATCTGTGGTGAGACCAATAGTTCGAACAGGTTCCAATTGTACAGGTAGTCCTCGTTTAAGGACGATCAGTTCAGCCCCCGTTCAAAGTTACAATGGCTCTATTACCCCAATCTCCTTAAAGAACAGAATGACAGAGTTGGAAGGGACCTTGGAGGTCTTCTAGTCCAGCCCCCTGCTTAGGCAGGAAACCCTACACCACTTCAGACAAATGGTTATCCACCGGGGTGGGCTTCAAAAATTGCATCAATGGGTTCGCTGCCCTGTTGCTGGGTAGGCGTGGCCATGATGGGTGTGGCCAAGTCGGCCTCCTGCACCACGGTGGCAGGGGGCATTTTTGGGCTCCGGGAGGCCCTCCGGAGGCTAGAAACAGCTTTCCCCGGGCTCTGGAGGCCCTCCGGAGGCTAGAAACAGGCCCGTTTCCGGACTTCTGGAACCTTAAGTAGGCCCATTTCCCCCCCTCCCCGAGCCACCTCACGGGACCTGTACTTATGTGGCACGATGAACAGGCCGCGTGGAGACTCCTGGGAGGAGAGGGGTGGGCATGGCCAGCCATAAGTGGCATTTGGGGGTTTGCCAAACTGGGCAGAATCCCGCGCGAACCCCCAGCAGCCCACCCCTGGTTATCCAGTCCCTTTTTAAAAATTTCCAGTGTTGGAGCGTTTACAACTTCTGGAGGCAAGTTGCCTCCACCGATTTAATTGTTCTAAAATGTTCGGACGTCCAGACTTTTTTTATGTTTTGGCCTTTTTCCAGGGGGCTGGCTCACCTTACGAACCGCTAAAGAACCAAAGAAGAAAAAACCCATTTTCTGAGGACTCAAACAGTAAGTAAGAAGTTATAATAGATTTTAAAGTTTAAATGCGTCTTGTTGAAGCGCATCTGATCGAAAATAGTTTAAAAATGAAACTATAATGGCGCAAAATACCGTAATATGAACAATGCCGTTTATAGTGTTACTATTATTGGATTGATACCAGTTTGATGTGGGTGTATTGGGTGAGTATGTGTGTGAACCCACATACAGATAGTCCTCGACTTATTTATTTAGCGACTCCTCAAAGTTACAACGGCTCTGGAAAAAAAGTGAGTTATGACCAATTTTCACAACTTATGACTGTTTCAGCATCCCCATAGTCATGTGATTTACATTCAGAGGCTTAGCAACTGGTTCATACTTATGATGGTCGCAATGCCCCCTTTTGCGACCTTATGACAAGCAAAGTCAATGGGGAAGCCGAATTCACTTAACAAGTGGGATCCTAATTTAACAACGGCAGTGATTCACTTTACAAACAAGGCAAGAGATGTCATAAAATGGGGAAAAACCCACTTAACAAATTTCTCATAAAGTCTGAGCTCTGTTATGCTCGTAAGTTGTGGATTATCAGTAGTGTGGTTTGCATCCTATAATGTAGCTTGTTTACTTCTTGATCCATTTATTTCTTAGTCCCAGGTGCAAATATTTAAATGCGTGAAAGGGTTACCTATTCTCACTATAGGTAGTCCTCGACTTACAGTGGTTCGTTTAGTGACCGTTCAAAATTAAGAAAAAAATAACTATGAAGATGGAAAATAATGGAAGAGAATAATTTGGCTGAAGGTGAAAATGAAACTATGCTGTAAAAAGGACTATGTAAACTGAGAGGATGTCAAAGAAAACTCCTAGAATATGTAAAATTTGTATTAAAAAATAAAAAAAAAACTTTGAATGGAAAAAAAACCCAGGTGACTCACTTAACAACAGACATGTTGGCCTCAATTGTAGTCGTACGTCGAGGACTGCCTGTATTTTTAGGCAACGGTTGGACTTCTACATTACTAAACTTTTTTGAGACATTTAATCTAAATTTTTAAAAGGGGTTGGGACAGCTAAGCCAAAAATAATAATAATAATAATAAATAATAATAATATTTAATTTCTAGACCGCTCCCTCTCCCCAAGGGGACTCGGAGCGGTGCACAGGGAAATTAAAACAATAAATATACATAAATATACAAAACAGTTAAAAAACACATTAAACAATAAGACCCTGCGCTAAAATTCCCCAAAATCAATCACTAAAACCCTAAACCCTATAATACTATGGTAAGAGGCTACCCTAGGCCGGCCAGGCAGAAAAAGTGCGTTTTCAATTTCAGACGGAAGGAGCGGAGGTCCGTGGTAGTTCTAATATCGGGGGGGAGGTCGTTCCAGAGGGCAGGGCCCGCCACAGAGAGAGCCCTTCCCCTGGGCGTCGCCCGCTGACAAAGTCTAGTGGACGGCACCCGGAGAAGTCCCTCTCTGTGGGAGCGAATCGGCCGTGAGGAAGTATGAGGCAGAATCCGATCCCGATTGAAAATCGATTGAAGCCATGCAACAGACGTCACTAATGGAATTGAATTGTTTAAATTATTGTTTTATATTAGAAGGCACGCCGGCATTCCGATCCAGCATGAAGAGCTCGGACAGCTTCCCTTCTCTGGTCTCTGACAGAGAATATATTAAATCCCTCGATCTGTCCTCAAATGAGCTGGAGAACATCGATCCCATCAGTCAAAGCCTTTGCTTGATTGCTCATTTCGAGCACCTCGACAAATTAGAGCTGCATCACAACCAGCTTTCCTGCGTTCCGAAGCCGCTCTGCGAGGTGAGTCTCCCAAAGTAGAGAAGGACGAAGGAATCTGAAGAAAATACCAGATTTCGGCTCTGAAAGAAGTTAAGGCGCAACATAAAACAGCTTTTCGCTAGTCCCGTTACCGTCATTCGGTGATGGGTTCCTACCGGTTCGGATTGGTTCGGCCGAACTGGTAGTGGTTTGGCAGTCTGGGTCGCTGGAACCGGCAGCGACCCAGGCCTGCCACACTCCCGAACGGGTTCTCCGGGTGGCTCCATAGGCGCCATCATCTTGTTTTTGTTGGACGGTGCATGCGCGTGCAGGGCGCATCACGCGTACTTGGCGCAGCCGCGAGCGAATTGGAAGTAGTGATGGCCGGAACCCACCCCTGCCGTAGTTGCGTGATCCGTTACTTTAAGAAGATGGTTTCTAAGGATGCTATAGTTATGGAGTTAGGGAGTATGTCAGGGGTGGGCTTCAAAAGTTTTAGCAAGGGGGTTCTCTGCCCGGTGGCTGGGTGGGCGTGGCCATGGTGGGCGTGGTCTGGTTGACCTCCTGCACCACAGGGGGGGGTGTTTTTGCCCTCCTCGGGCTCCAGAGGCTTTCCTTGAGCCTCTGGGAGGGCAAAAACGTCCCTCCCGGGCTCCGGGAGGCAAGAAATACACCCGAACTTCTGGTAGGCGGGTTATTCACCCTCCCTGAGCCTCCACGCGCGCCCTGCACTTACCTGAATCCAAAACGGGCCTTGTGGGGACTCTTGAGAGGGGTGGGAGGGGCTGGGCCCGCCAGGAGTGGGATTTGGGGGATTCTCTGAACTGCACAGAATCTTAGCTAGAGGTTCTTCCGAACCCCTGAAAACCCCCAGCAGCCCACCCCTGGATTATGTTCACATTGGGAGGTTGCTCATCTCCAAACGTAGATTAAACCATTTGAAAGAATGTGAAAAATGGGACGTGTGGTTGAAGTCACTTTGGAAAAGAGACCCTTAAATAAGCTACTTTTTGTATCACCTTCCCCGTGTATTTACCGTAACATAATTTACTAAATAGGCTTATTTGTCGTACCTTTTTTTCCCCTTGTAGACCATGAAATGTTTGACCTATCTGGACCTCCACAGCAACCGTTTGAAGTCTTTCCCACAATATCTCTTGGAAATGCCTCAGATCGTTCACCTCGACGTTTCGCGGAATGAAATTGGACCTACCTTATGTTTCAGTCCAACCATCACCTGTCCAACTCTAAAATTACTCAATTTGTCCTACAACCAACTGTTGGGCATCCCTAGATATCTTGGCAATATTCTCAGCAAGCTGGAACATCTTATATTGGAAGGGTGAGAACGTAAACTGAGTGTCAGGTTTCCGAAAGATGCCCTAATTAATTTCATGAGCCTCGAGCCAAGTTTCAAAAGAAAACCAGTCATTTATTAGGAGCACCATTTCAGCAATACCTATTGCGGTCAGATCTAAGCCTCATTTGAATTATAGCTGAACTTTATCCCTGTTCCTTCCCTCCCCTCAGTCTGTATCATAAATCACATTCTCCAACAAGGTGCACCCCTCACAAGCCTGCACAAGACGGCCATTAAATATATTGTTATAAACCGAAGACTAACTTGTATAGGAGTAAAGATCTGCAAGATACAATACAATATACAATACAATAGCAGAGTTGGAAGGGACCTTGTAGGTCTTCTAGTCCAACCCCCTGCATGGGCAGGAATCTTATACCATTTCAGACAAATGGCTGTCTAACATCTTTTTAAAGACTTCCAGGGTTGGGGCATTCACAACTGCTGATATAACAAGATGGTATTTATATTTCGGTGGGATTTTACGGAGTGGGATTTTAAATATCATAAGCTGCCTGGAGCCACCTATGTGTGAGTTGGCTCACCCCATGTTCTTTCATAAATAAAATAAATAAATTGGACAATCAGCATTGGGCCTGTCACAAGACAGCAGTTTTGTGTGACCTTTGCGTTAATGCTGTTTTCCCCCCCTTTCCTTCTTTCCCTTAGTAACAGACTTTCAAAGTTAGCTGCACGAACCAGTTTGAAAGAACTGAAAAATTTAAACGTTAGCAAGAATGACATATCGTACCTGGACCCCGAATGTATGCAGGACTGTTTGAAATTGGAAATTCTCAGTGCAGCAGCAAATCGAATTGGTGAGTATGTAGTATTAGATGGGAGGCAGTGGCTCAGGGGCTAAGGCGTTGAGATTATCAATCGAAAAGTCGGCAGTTCGACGGTTCGAATCCCTAGCGCCGCCTAACGGAGTGAGCTCCCGTTCCTTGTCCCAGCTTCTGCCAACTTAGCAGTTCGAAAGCAGGTAAAAATGCAAGGAGAAAAGTAGGGACCACCTTTGGTGGGAAGGGAACAGCGTTCTGTGCACTTTCGGCGTTGAGTCATACCGGCCACATGACCCCGGAGACGTCTTCGGACAGTGCTGGCTCTTTGGCTTTGAAACGGAGATGAGCACCGCCCCCTAGAGTCGGGAACGACTAGCACGTATGTGCAAGGGGAATTTTTACCTTTGCCTTCATATTAGATGGAGCGGTGTTAGAAATGGATATCCTGTGTAGGATACCTGTTTGATAAATAAGTCGTCTGATTAAATGATTTTTCCAAACCGATTAATAACACTTTGATTTCTCTGGGTTTTAGATACCATGAAGGACTTGCCTTGTAGCATCACTACATTGAAACTATCTCAAAATGCTTTTTCCACTGTTCCAGAGGCAATTCTCCTTCTACCGCAGTAAGTTACTTGGAAATGTGCACATCCTGTTTTTGTACCGATTCATGAGGACTTCCAGTAATCCTAAATATCTGTTGCAGGGGTCTCCAACCTTTCTGACTTTACGGACCATGGGGGGGGGGGGGGAGATGGGCCTGCGCATGCTTCCCTACTGCTTTTGCGGCCCGGCTTTGAATGGGCCACGGCCCTGGGATGATCCCATTGCAACTTTTGATTGGTCACTAAATAAACTCCTGTAAGTCAAGGACTACTGTATCTTTATTGCTGTCTTTGACCAACCTTTGCAATTTTTTTGAAAATATACAGACAAAGAGAGTGGTTTCCTTAGTTATTAGGAAAGGGGAAGAAAATAATGGGAGAATTAAAAAGCATTTCAGATTCGGATTAATGTCAGGGTTCCAATTGGCATCCAAAAGTAAATCAGAGTCCAAGGCAAAGGATTCCTCAAAGACATGTTGGCACATCTGGGAAAAGCCGAATCTGAAAACTTCCTGGTTTTCTCCACCCCGTTGTAAGCTCAAGATCTTGCCCCCACACCCACCAGTCCATTCCATGGTCCAATCTCCCACTGCCATGCTGGCAGTTCCACCCATCCAGTTCCGGTCAGGTGCAGAGACGCAAAGACAAAGGATGACCTTGGCTTTTTAGAAAGAATGTTGTTATGGCTACATAGCATCTCACTCCGTACAATCCCCCCCCCTCCCGTTTTCCCACAAGAGAAAATGCATAGGAGAAAAAATTGAAAAAAATTGCAGTATATGACTTGGTTAAAAAAAAAAATTGGCCATCTGATGTGTAAATGTAGGATTAGCATCCTTTGAAAAATAATATATATACAGTGATCCCTCATTTTTCGCGGTTAATGGGGACCAGAACCTTCCGCGAAAGCTGAAAAACCACGAAGTAGGATTCGCTTAGGCGGCATTATAAGGGCTTACTGTAATTAATAAAAAAAGTTAAAGTATCGCTTAAACAAAACAAGTTATCGCCAACACAACACTAAAATACAGTGTCACACCGGAAACCAATCACGCGCCTTTATGAGAGGTTTTTTTGGGAAAAACCCGCGAAGCACTGAAGCCGCAAAACATGAAGCGCGAAGTGGCGAGGGATCACTGTATATATATATTTCCTGCTTGGAAATGATTGGCGCGAGTTGCAAAGTCTAACATTTCAGTTAATAGCAGTTGTATTCCTGTCTCTCTTTGCCAGCTTGCGATCGGTGGATTTAAGCAGCAACAGAATTGGGACCCTACCTGGGCCTGCGTTTTGGAAATCGTCCAATTTAAGGGAATTGCTATTCAACCACAATCAAATCGGCATCCTAGACTTGAATGACAAAGCGTCTTCCTGGTCTCGGCTCGAAAAGCTACACCTGTCTTACAACCGATTAAGAGAGGTAACCCCCCTCACCAGATAGTAATTGTCCTGCCTTCCTTTATCGCTGTGCCACCGAGGCATGCGTCTTCAAAATACTTTTCGGGAAGGGTTGCAGCAATCGCTTTTTCTTGAGAAATTACCTTCCTTCGGCCCCGATGGCATTGGGCTGGACCGTAAATAAACTCAAAGTAATCAGCTCTGGTTTATTTTAAGACAGAGAAGCAGAGAAGAAATCCCAGCTGTGAAAAAAAAAGAGGAAGGAAAAAAAAAAGGAAGGAAGAAAGGAAGGAAGGAAGGAAGGAAGGAAGGAAGGAAGAAAGAAAGAAAGAAAGAAAGAAAGAAAGAAAGAAAGAAAGAAAGACTGCAGTACTGCACTTAAACCACCACAAAATAAGCTTTAAGACAGATATGAAAAAGTCTTTCTTTCTTTCTTTCTTTCTTTCTTTCTTTCTTTCTTTCTTTCTTTCTTGCTTGCTTGCTTGCTTGCTTTCTTCTTTCTTTCTTTCTTTCTTTCTTTCTTTCTTTCTTTCTTCCTTCTTTCCTTCCTTCCTTCCTTCCTTTCTTCTTTCTTTCTTTCTTTCTTTCTTTCTTTCTTTCTTTCTTTCTTTCTTTCTTTCTTTCTTTCTTTCTTTCTTTCTTTCCCAACAAGTACAGGGAAACAAGTATGAAAATGCATGAGAAAATGGCACAAAGAAATGGATGTAAATAAGCAAAGCATAGCCCTAACCACATCAAAAGAGGACATATCAATGGGGACAGGGTACCGTTATGCACGTCCCCTTAGGGACCTCTTAAGAAATGCATAAGATCCACAGCAGACAGCTTAAGGTCAAAGGTTATGGGGGTTAGAGGAACTAACAACAGGATCAGGTAGGGTGTTCTGGGCATTTACAACTCTATGGCTGGAATTGTTTTTCCTGCAATCAAGATTAGAGTGGATTACGTTTAGTTTGTGTCTATGGATAGCCCTTGGGTCATTGCAGTTGAAGGAAAAGTAGACACTCACAGGTAGGATGTTGTGGCAGATAATCTTGTCCACTGAGCTCAGGTAGGAATGTAGACGGCGTAGTTCAAGGTTATCCAGGCTTAAAATTTCAAAATTTACTTCTTAAAATTACTTCTGCTCTGCCGGCTGCCTTCAATTTGGCAGTTCGAATCTCACCAGGCTCAAGGTTGACTTAGCCTTCCGTCCTTCCGAGGTGGGTCAAATGAGGAGCCAGATTGTTGGGGGGCAAGAGGCTGACTCTGTAAACCACTTAGAGAGGGCTGTAAAGCTCTTCCTTCCTTCCTTCCTTCCTTCCTTCCTTCCTTCCTTCCTTCCTTCCTTCCTTATTAGCAATAGCAATAGCACTTAGACTTACAGTATATCCCGCTTCACATCGATAACTGATAGATTAGCAGTTCGATTCTGAAAATATATATCGATAAATCATCGTCTTTTGTCTCTAGATCCCTCCTGACATTGGATTTCTGGAAAACCTGACATCTTTTGATGTTAGTTACAATCCAGCGATCCGGTGTTTTCCAGATGAAATGGGGAAGTTGTTGAATATATGGGATCTCCCTTTGGAAGGATTACGTCTTAATTTAGATTTTAAACATGTGGGAGACAAGGCAAGGGACATTATCCGGTAAGTTCTCTTGACCATTCTCTTGACCATGGTTTTGGGTGGCTATTTTCACTGGGGGCAAAAAAACATGGCTAATAGCAGAATAACAGAGTTGGAAGGGACCGTAGAGGTCTTCTAGTCCAACCCCCTGCTCAAGCAGCAAGCCTTCTACCATTCCAGACAAGTGGCTGTCTAGTCTCTTCTTAAAAACCTCCAGTGAGGAAGCACCCAGAATTTTTGAAGGCAAATCATTCCACTTATTAATTGTTTTCACCCTCAGGAACTTAGTTCTAGGTTGCTTCTCTCTTTGATTAGTTTCCACCCGTTGCTTCTTGTCCTGCCCTCAGGTGCTTTGGAGAATAGCTTGACTCCCTCTTCTTTGGGGCAGCCCCTGGGATATTGGGACACTGCTATTGTGTCCCCCACCTATCATTAAATTAGACATACTCAATTCCTGCAACCGTTCTAATAAATGTTCATGGGTTGCAAGAAGGCTTCACAATGTAAATCAGGAAACGATAGATCCTTGAAATAATTCTTCATTTTTTCATTATAAATTTCCTTTTTCCCCCTTCTCCTTGTCAACTCACTGATATGGTATCCCATTTTCCATCTAGTTATCAATGGTCTTGGCAGTTGAAAAGATCTGTTTGGATGGTTTCCTTCCGGAAGTATTTTTACCAAGGGAAGAAAAAGATTACCGTATTTCGGGAGTATAAGACGCTCCGGAGTATAAGACGCACCTTAGTTTTTGGGGAGGAAAATAGGAGGGAAAAATTCTGCCTCTCAGGTATTTATCTGGCTAGCGTCCAGATAAGCGTCCAGCACGTTAGTTCGCTGGTTGTGAGCGAGTGCGTCGGGGCAGAAACACACCTTCTAAAACACAGTTGATGGTCGCAGGGAGATGCAGTAAGTAGAGCAGGCGAAGCGCGGAAGCGGTAAGACAAGGCAGTAGCTGTTCCGGGTTGACATTTTGGGCTCCTCGTATCACATTTTCAGCCTCCAAATGCTCCGTTTGAGACCGGAGATCAATAAAGCACATTGCTGCCGAATGCCGCCGAAAAACGCTACAAAAACAGAGCATGCGTAAGCCTAAAACGTGATGCGCAGAAGCCAAAAACGCAACGTGCAGAGGTGGCGATGGGCGGTGATGTGCTCTGGCGATCCCAGCAATTCAATTCAATTCAATTTATTCGACTTATTAACCGCCCCCTCTCCCCGAAGGGAGCCTTGAACGGGTCTCAAACGGAGCGCTGAACGGGTCTCAAACGGAGCGCTGGGAGGTTGAAAACGCGAGCCGCGGAGCTCCAAAAACGCAATCCATCGTCCGTGGCAATCTCTGCAGCCAGGAAGAGGATGCGGGAAGGTCGGCGGGTGGGTGCTGGCGGGTGGGCGGGGCTACATTTGGAGTCTACGACGGAATATAAGATGGAATTCAGCCTGTTTTTGGGGTGGGGAAGTGCGTCTTATACACCAAAAAATACGGTTGTTTTTTTTTAAAAGCAGTTCTATCATTAAAACAAGCCTTCCCGCGCCTTTTCGCCAGTTTCCTCCAACAGCGTTTAAAGAAAGCGGTCCCCTACCATAGAATGAAGCTCATGGTTGTTGGGAACGCCAGCAGCGGTAAAACAACCTTGTTGCAACAGCTCATGAAATGCAAGCGCCCCGACGTGGGACCTCAGAAGCCGACCATCGGAATTGATGTGAACGACTGGAAAATTCCCCGAAAAGGCAAAATCAAGAAAGATACCGTTTTAAATGTCTGGGACTTTGCAGGTATTTTCTGACGCATGTGGGAGGCAGGGAGGGGACGACGAACGCAAAAACGGTTATGAGAATAGCAAGCACGATCGCGCTTAGACTTATATACCGCTTCGTAGCACTTCACAGCCCTCTCTATAAGCTGTTTTCAGAGTCGGCACGTTGCCCCCCGCCCCCACAACAATCCGGGTCCTCATTTTGCCGACCTCAGAAGGACAGAAGGCTGAATCAACCTTGAGCCAGTTAGAATCAAGCTCCTAGCAGTGAGCAAGAGTCAGCCTGCAGTACTGCATTCTCACCACTGCGCCATCAGGAAGGAGAATGAGAAAAGAAAGAAGACAGGGAGGGAGGGAGGGAGAGGGGAGGGAGGGAGGGAGGGAGAAAGAAAGAGCACAGCAATCCAGGGCTGGAAGGGACCTTGAGGTCATCTAGTCCAACCCCCTGTTCCAAAAGGACATAAAGTGAATTTCTGTCTTTTGACACACACCCCCACAGTCACCTGACTACATTGCCATGCCCACCCAGTCACATGATCCCCACCAAACCACGCCCACGGAACTGGTAGGAAATTTTTTTAGATTTCACCACTGATATAACGGTATGAGAAAAGGCTCTTAGAGCTCTTGTGCTCTAAGAATCAGAATCACATAGTAAGTTGCAATTAAACTGATGTATTGCTTATCTAGTCGTCTAACACAGGGGTCTCCAATCCCCGGGCTGCGGACCGGTGCCGGGCCGTGGCTTGATAGTAACCGGGCCGGAGTGAGCAGCGGAGAGAGTAGCGCGACTCTTAGGAAAGTGTAGCAAACGCTCCGCTATCCTGGCGGCTGGCCGGGGCGCTCCCCGGGGGTAGGATGGGGGCAACGGCCTGTATTGGGGGGGTTCAGGGTACCACCGGCCCCTGCGTGGGGGGAAGGGGTTACCAGGCCCTCCTGCTCAGGACGCAGCCCGTCCTTCCCTGCCCCAGCCGAGGATCCTTCACCCAGGACCCCTGGCAGCTTTCCCGCCCGGTTGCACGTGACCGCCGAACGCATGCTGGAGGCTCCCACCGGTCCGTGGAATTTTTTTTATATGAAACCGGTCCCTGGTGCCAAAAAGGTTGGGGACCCCTGGTCTAACAGAGAATCTAGTCCGCTAAGGGCCAGCATTAAATTGGTGCTAATTGAGAGTCGGTGGAATTCAAGAGAGGTGGGACTTAGACCGCTTGTGGCCATGCACAGATTCCAGGCTGATTCCTCTCTTGACTCCTCCCCCAGAAGCTGCCAGTCCTTCTCCGACAGCACGGCTGTCAAACTCGCGGCCTCACGTTGCCGTCATGTGATGTATCGCAACGTTTTCTCCCTTCGCGGAACTGGGATGGGCGCGGCCCGCGCACGCTGCATTCGTGGGGCCGCCGGTTTGACACCAATGTCCCTACAGGAAGGCAGTTTTGTTTTTCCGAACTTCTAAAGTTTGAGGGAACTTTCCGTTTTGGACCATGTTCCTCGTGTACCTTTTGTGTTGTGAGAGAGCAAATTGGAAGAACCGACTGCTTCCTCACGCTCCGTAACATTTTGTTCTTGTTTATGAGCAAGATGATACGATTTAAAGTCCTTGTTTAAATTTTCTTCTCCCTTTGGTGAGAAGTGGGGGTCATGGAGAGCGTGCGTGGGCATCCATGCCATCTGCCAATTACGTCTGTGTTTGCTCTTTGCAGGTCAGGAAGAATTCTATAGCGCTCATCCCCATTTTATGACTCAGAGAGCTCTATACCTCGCGGTGTATGACCTCAGCAAAGGAGAATCAGAAGTGGATGCCATGAAACCCTGGCTCTTTAATATCAAGGTAACATACTTTTTAAAGAAAACACCCTGATGTGATGGAAAATTTGTCGGGCGCAAATAACAGGAGCATTCATCGAGCTCAAAGCAGGGAAGTTTATCATTGCTACCTGTGCACAAGTATCTAGTCAACTAACAGTCAAAGAATAGCATAGCATAGAATAGAATAGAATAGAATATGGAATAGAATAGAATAGAATATGGAATAGAATAGAATAGAATACAGAATAGAATAGAATATGGAATAGAATGGAATGGAATGGAATGGAATGGAATAGAATAGAATACAATACAATACAATACAATACAGAATAGAATAGAATAGAATATGGAATGGAATGGAATAGAATAGAATATGGAATAGAATGGAATGGAATAGAATAGAATACAATACAATACAATACAATACAATACGGAATAGAATAGAATACAATACAATACAATACGGAATAGAATAGAATAGAATAGAATAGAATAGAGAATGGAATGGAATGGAATAGAACTTATGCACTGAAGATAAATTCCTTGTGTGTCCAATCACACTTGGCCAATAAAGAATTCTATTCTATTCTATTCTATTCTGCTCTGCTCTGCTCTGCTCTGCTCTGCTCCGTTCCATTCCGCTCCATTCCATTCCATTCCATTCCATATCGTGTTCTGTTCTGTTCTATTCTATTCTATTCTATTCTATTCTATTCCATTCCATTCCATTCTGCTTGAGCAGTGGGCTGGACTAGAAGACCTCTAAGGTCCCTTCCAGCTCTATTCTATTCTATTCTATTCTACTCTACTCTACTCTACTCTACTCTATTCCTTATTCTATTCCATTCTATTCCTTTTCTATCCTACCCTATCCAGATTTTATCCCCTGTGTTGCTTAAAGATGACACGGTGGTTAAGGAGAATTCTATACTGCTTGACAATATCTCAGGGTGACATCTGGTTGCAAGCTGATTGATGATACTTAAGAGTTGGTGATAATAAAACCCAACTGCACATAAAAGGATGTGGTTATTTGAGAAGAGCCTTAATCAAGAACGTTGCCACTCCTGTTTTACAGACCCGAGCATCCTTCTCCCCTGTGATTCTCATTGGGACTCATTTAGACATCGCTAGCGAGAAGCAACGTAGAGCTTCCATCGGTAAAATCACCAAGGAGCTGATGAATCAAAAGGGGTTTCCTAAAATCCACGACTATCACTTTGTCAATGCCACCGAAGAGTCGGAGGCCATGGCTAAACTTCGACAAATCATCGTCAAAGAATGCCTGGATTTCAAAGTAAGCCCATTTCGCTTTCATAGGCAAGTATAAATAGACTTATATGCCGCTTTACAGCCCTCTCTAAGCAGTTTACAGAGTCAGCCCATTGCCCCCCAACAATCTGGGACGTCATTTGACCCACCTCGGAAGGACGGAAGGCTGAGTCCAACCTGGAGCTGGTCAGCTTCGAACTCCTGGCAGTGGGCTGAATCGGGCTGCAATACCACATTGAAACCAGTGCACCACCAGGAAGGAGAATGAGAAAGGGAAGGAGGGAGGAAGGAAGGAATAAATAGCTCTTATATACCGCTTCATAGAGCTTTACAGCCTTCTCTAAGCGATTGTTGTCAGAACAAGGAGTTTGCTCCATGCTCTTGGGAAGCCTTGGTCAGAACATAAGATATTCATAGAAATGTTTGAACATTTATTTGTTTGTCTGTCTGTCTATCATCTCTCTCTCTCTCTCTCTCTCTCTCTCTCTCTCTCTCTCTCTCTCTCTCTCTCTCTCTCTCTCTCTCTTTGTTGTGTGTCTGTCCATCCATCCATTTGTCTATCTCAATCCTTCTCTCTCTCTCTCTCTCTCTCTATCTGTCTATCTATCTCTATTCCTATGTATATCATCTATCTATCTATCTATCTATCTATCTATCTTCTATCTATCTATCTATCTATCTATCTATCTATCTATCTATCTATCTATCTATCTATCTATCTATCCATCCATCCATCCATCCATCCATCCATCCATCCATCCATCCATCCATCCACCCACCCACCCACCCACCTACCTACCTATCTCTATTCCTATGTATATCGTCTGTCTGTCTGTCTGTCTGTCTGTCCGTCCGTCCGTCCGTCTGTCCGTCTGTCTGTCTGTCTGTCTGTCTGTCGTCTGTCTGTCTGTCTGTCTATCATCTATCTTCCTATGTATATCATCCATCCATCCATCCATCCATCCATCTATCTATCTCTATTCCTATGTATGTCATCTATCTATCTATCTATCTATCTATCTATCTATCTATCTATCTATCTATCTATCTATCATCTATCATCTATCATCTATCTATCTATCATCTATCATCTATCATCTATCATCTATCTCTATTCATATGTATGTCATCTATCTATCTATCTATCTATCTATCTATCTATCTATCTATCTATCTATCTATCTATCATCTATCATCTATCTCTATTCATATGTATGTCATCTATCTATCTATCTATCTATCTATCTATCTATCTATCTATCTATCTATCTATCTATCTATCTATCTATCTATCTATCTATTTATCTATTTCCTGCAGATCAGAGACCAGCCGGTGATTGGCCAGTTAATTCCAGACAGCTACTTAGAACTTGAGAAGAGCATTCTAGAAATACGCAAGACATTGCCGGCTGAATTCCCCGTGATTGGCCAGAATCAGCTTTACCAATTGGTGCAAGAAAAGCAGCTGCAACTGGATGAAAACGAGCTTTCTCACGCTGTGCATTTTCTGAACGAATCGGGTAAAAATACAGCTGTTGGGCAGCGATAGTCTGTGGGTTCCCCCATCCCTTTTTTCATCGAACAAAAAAAGTTACGCTAAGTTGGGCAGTTTGCTTTTTTATTCGACTTGTTGTCCTGCTTTTATTACTTGATAAGTTACCCAAGAAGGCCAAGAAACCCAATCCAGTTTTGGTCACTGACACTATAAAAAAGATGGGTTTTTAAAAATGTTTTAATTATACATTTTCTTTTATAATACATCAGATTTTCAATTTTATGACAGTCCATCTATCCTTCTGTCTCTTTCCTCCTTCCCTCCTTTCCATCCTCCCCTCCGCTTCCCTCTCCTTCCCTCTTTCCTTCTCCTCTCCTCCTTTCCACTTCCCTCTCCTTCCCTCTCTCCTTCTCCTCTCCCCTCTCTCCTTCTCTCTCCTCCCTTTTCCTTCCCTCCTCTCCCCTTCTCTCTCTCCCCTCTCTGCTTCCTCTGTCTCCTTCCTACTCCTCTTCTCCTACCCGTTTCTCCCCCCCCCAAAAAAACCTCTTATTAACTTCTTAGCTTCTTTCCACTTCCCTCTCCTTCCCTCTCTCCTTCTTCTCTTCCCTCTCCTCCCTTTTCCTTCCCTCCTCTCCCCTCCTCTCTCTCCTTTCCCCTCTCTGCTTCCTCTGTCTCCTTCCTTCTCCTCTTCTCCTACCCGTTTCTCTCCCCGCCACAAAAAAACCTCTTATTAACTTCTTAGCTTCTTTCCACTTCCCTCTCCTTCCCTCTCTCCTTCTTCTCTTCCCTCTCCTCCCTTTTCCTTCCCTCCTCTCCCCTCCTCTCTCTCCTTTCCCCTCTCTGCTTCCTCTGTCTCCTTCCTTCTCCTCTTCTCCTACCCGTTTCTCTCCCCGCCACAAAAAAAACTCTTATTAACTTCTTAGCTTCTTTCCACTTCCCTCTCCTTCCCTCTCTCCTTCTTCTCTTCCCTCTCCTCCCTTTTCCTCTCCTCCTCTCCCCTTCTCTCCCTCCTTTCCCCTCTCTGCTTCCCTCTTCCTCTGTCTCCTTCCTACTCCTCTTCTCCTACCTGTTTCTCTCTCCCCCCCCAAAAAAAACTCTTATTAACTTCTTAGCACATCTCCTTCACTTATTAAAAAAAAGGCATTGAGACTTTAGAAAGAGTGTAGAAAAGAGAAACCAAGAGGATTAGGGGACTGGAGGCTAAAACATGCGGTGAACGGTTGCAGGAACTGGGCCTGGCTAGTCTAGGGAAGAGAAGGACCAGGGGAGACAGGACAGTAGTGTTCTTATATTTGAGGGGCTGCCACCGAGAGGTGGGGGGGGGTCTCGCGCTATTTTCCAGATGGCTGCAGGCCTGTCAATGTCACTGCGGAAGCCAGATTCACTTAACAAGCGCGTCTCATTTAAAACTGCAACGATTCACTTAACAGCGGTGGCAAGAAAGGTCGTAACATGGGCCAAAGCTCACTTAACAAATATGTATTACTTAGCAGCAGAAACGTTGGGCTCAATCATAGTCGTATGTCGAGGACTACCTGCAATAAACCATGCTCTTGTTAAAATGTTCCGTACACACTGAAAGATATTAAAAAGGACTGTTTTTTTTAAAATTTAGGTGTCCTGCTCCACTTTCAAGATCCAGCCCTTCAGCTCAGAAATTTCTATTTTGTCGATCCCAAATGGCTGTGTAAAATCATAGCCCAGGTCAGTCTCAGATACGGTTCCTCACCAGGATTTCTGGATCGCTCTATTTTTTTATTTTTATTTTTTCCCCTTTTATTCCTCTGAATCAGTGGTGGGTTCCTACCGGTTTGGTGGCCTAGGTCGCACCGGAATCAAATTCCTTGTGTGTCCAATCACATTTGGCCGATAAAGAATATTCTTCTTTTATTTGAAAACTAGCTGATAATCCGGGTATTTATTGATAGAGGGAAAATGTCGAGACCAAATGTAATTTCTAATGATGGACTTGCTCCCTTATAAGAAAGAGTCCCCTTGTGGAGTACTGTGAAGCTGTTAGCATGGAAAGTCCACTGCGCTGTACAGTAGATGCCATTTTACGGCAGTACAGTAGAAGCCGTTTTAAGGCACAACAGGCTGCATCTTAACAGAGCACCCCCCCTCCCCCGAGGGGTGTTAGAGGTGTCTTACACTCACAGTATTTGTTTCCAGAGAGTAAGTCATCTGTGTAACAAGCTTGGTTGAAATTGCTCGAGGCGTTCCAGAGTTATGCTGGAACGCGCACATGCAAACACACACATATTTTTTATATATAGATGAAGAGAAAAGCTTGACATGATTTTAAAACTAAGCAAATCGTAGTGAGGTTTTGCGAGACGGATTTCTCTTCCGTAGATCTTGACGGTGAAGGTGGATGGCTTTACCAAATACCCCAAAGGGATCATAAAGCGTTCGGATGTGGAAAAATCCCTGCTAAAGAACAGTAAATTCCCTGAGATTTGCAAGTGCCAATACTTCAAGCTTCTAGAGAAATTCCAGATTGCTTTGCCGTTGGGAGATGATCAGCTGCTTATTCCGAGCAGGTAATCAAAAATTAAAATTCATTGTTACATGAGCATTTGCAGGTGGAGGGAGAGTCTGTGGAACAAATAGCATCTCATGCATTATAAATTCATTAGGGACCATGCGAATGATTAAATTTCCAGGTTTTTGGTGCTTCTGAGCTTGGTTGTTTTCTTGCAGACGTTTTACAACCCGACTCGGTAACATCATCAGTGCCAGAAGGGAGTGGGGTTTGTTCTCATTTTATATATACCAGTGGCTTTTCCTGTTCAGTGTTGCTGGGAGTGGTCTTGGTGAATCCTTACTATTGTTTAAAGGTAAAGGTTCCCCTCGCACATATGTTCTAATCGCTCCCGACTCTAGGAGGCGGTGCTCATCTCTGCTTCAAAGCCAAAGAGCCAGTGCTGTCCGAAGATGTCTCAGACATCGGTGAGGCAGAGGAACAGCTGGAGGCTGTTCCCAGTGTGCGCATGCGCAGAGTTGCCAGACGAAGAGAACAGCTGAAGAACAGGGGTCGGCTTGGGAGGAAGGCCACAGGTGGACGTTGAATGGCCCTTCTCAGAGGAAATAAAAGAGGAGCGAAAGGGGAGTGGAGTTTGCAGGAGACCATTCGTTCGCTTCATTGATACGGGACTCTCCGAGACTCCTTGCCAAGTTTTGCAGAGATTGGCCTGGCAGCTCTCCAAGCCAGATAAGGTCTGTGACCGTAAATCCTCCCTTGAAAGACTTTGTTGGAGGTAAAGGAGCAGAATTCACTTAGGGATGCTTGCTCATTGTTATAAAGTCATCCAATAATTACAATTTAAAGAAGATACTCTGCAGCTTTTGGCTGTCAACTCCCCTTGCCAACTGGAGGAATGAAGAATTTAAAGAAGTGAAAAATAGCCCTGTTTTAAAATGTCTTCCTTCCTTTCTTCCTTCCTTCTTTCCTTCCTTCCTTCCTTCCTTCCTTCCTTCCTTCCTTCCTTCCTTTCTTTCTTTCTTTCTTTCTTTTTCTTTCTTTCTTTTTCTTTAAGCTTGTCAGATCAACGGCCGGTGATAGAATTGCCTCACTGTGAAAACTCTGAGCTTATTATAAGACTGTACGAGATGCCGTATTTTCCTATGGGATTTTGGTCCAGGCTGATTAATCGACTGCTTGAAGTCTCTTCATACATGCTTTCGGGAAGAGGTACAAGAATGGAAGGAAATTAGCTAAATCTGCACAAATGGCCTCTGTTATTAGTAAACTACCTGAGTTACCACAGGTTTTGAGCAAGTAATTTTTTTTACTACTGGTTCTGTGGGCGTGGCTTGGTGGGTGTGGCAGGGAAAGGTACTACTCCAGGGGAAGGATATTGCAAAATCTGCATTCTCTCCCCCACTCCAGGGAAAGGATGCTGCAAAATCTCCATTCCCTCCCCACTCCAGGGGAAGGATACTGCAAAATCCCCAGTCCCTCTCTACTCCAGGGGAAGGATACTGTAAAATCCCCATTCCCTCCCCACTCCAGGGGAAGGATACTGCAAAATCCCCATTCCCTCCCCACTCCAGGGAAAGGATACTGCAAAATCCCCATTTCCTCCCCACTCCAGGGGAAGGATACTGTAAAATCCCCAGTCCCTCTGTACTCCAGGGGAAGGATACTGCAAAATCCCCATTCCCTCCCCACTCCAGGGAAAGGAAACTGCAAAATCCCCATTCCCTCCCCACTCCAGGGGAAGGATACTGTAAAATCCCCAGTCCCTCTCTACTCCAGGGGAAGGATACTGTAAAATCCCCATTCCCTCCCCACTCCAGGGGAAGGATACTGCAAAATCCCCATTCCCTCCCCACTCCAGGGGAAGGATACTGCAAAATCCCCATTCCCTCCCCACTCCAGGGGAAGGATACTGTAAAATCCCCAGTCCCTCTCTACTCCAGGGGAAGGATACTGTAAAATCCCCATTCCCTCCCCACTCCAGGGAAAGGATACTGCAAAATCCCCATTCCCTCCCCACTCCAGGGGAAGGATACTGTAAAATCCCCAGTCCCTCTCTACTCCAGGGGAAGGATACTGCAAAATCCCCATTCCCTCCCCACTCCAGGGGAAGGATACTGCAAAATCCCCATTCCCTCCCCACTCCAGAGGAAGGATACTGCAAAATTCCTATTCCCTCTCTACTCCAGGGGAAGGAGGCTGGGAAAGATGGCTGTTTTTCTGGTTTTTGCATACTTCGTGTTTCTAACTCTCCTCAAAAAACATTTCCCCCAACCCCCAATCTGCGATGAAAAAAAAATATTTTTAAAGTATCCTTACTGGATAGATTGAGAATAATAAATTTATCCCATGCATAAAATCATGCCAGAGAAAGAGATCCTGTGTGAATTAACACCCTTCCTTTTCTTCTTAGAACGAGCTCTTCGTCCTAACAAGATGTACTGGAGGCAGGGCATTTATCTGAACTGGTCTCCCGAAGCTTACACCCTGGTGGAATCTGCAGTTCTGGAAAACAATCTAAACAGCTTTCTAAAAATCACGGTCCCTTCCTGCAGAAAAGGTTCAATATGCGTCCCAACTTTCTGGAGGGGGGGGGGGAATTGAGAATCATTGTTGCGGCGTGTTGGCCCCCGGCCCACTTCCAGCAGCCAAATCAAAGGAGGAGGAGGAGGAGGAGGCATGGGAGTCAGCATTAAGGCAACCTGGGAGCTCCTAGGGGGAAGAGGGAACGGAACTAGCCGAGATAGAAATAGAGGCGGGGCCTGGGCTGTCCGTCAGCCCTCGGATAGGGAGTCAACAGCCCCCAGGTCTGGAGGTGGCTGATGAGGAAGAGGAGGAACAGCTGGGCCCTGATTCGTGGATGCGCAGAAGGCAGAGGAGAGGAGAGCAGTGGAAATCTATGGGCCGGTCCTTGGGATGGAAGAGCCACTGCTGCTATTGAAGCCCCACCGTAGCTCTGGGGATCAAAGGCATGGGGCGGAGATGAATAGATGTGGCAGAGGAGAGGAGAGCAGTGGAAATCTATGGGCCGGTCCTTGGGATGGAAGAGCCACTGCTGCTATTGAAGCCCCACCGTAGCTCAGGGGATCAAAGACAGGAGGCGGAGATGAATAGATGTGGCAGAGGAGAGGAGAGCAGTGGAAATCTATGGGCCCATCCTTGGGATGGAAGAGCCACTGCTGCTATTGAAGCCCCACCGTAGCTCAGGGGATCAAAGACAGGAGGCGGAGATGAATAGATGTGGCAGAGGAGAGGAGAGCAGTGGAAATCTATGGGCCCATCCTTGGGATGGAAGAGCCACTGCTGCTATTGAAGCCCCACCGTAGCTCTGGGGATCAAAGACAGGAGGCGGAGATGAATAGATGTGGCAGAGGAGAGGAGAGCAGTGGAAATCTATGGGTCCGTCCTTGGGATGGAAGAGCCACTGCTGCTATTGAAGCCCCACTGTAGCTCAGGGGATCAAAGACAGGAGGCGGAGATGAATAGAAGTGGGAGAGGAGAGCAGTGGAAATCTATGGGCCGGTCCTTGAGATGGAAGAGCCACTGCTGCTATTGAAGCCCCACCCGAGCTCTGGGGATCAAAGGCAGGGGGTGGAGATGAATAGATGTGGCCGACAACTACTCATCTTTGGACTTGTTAGCCTGCAAGAGAAACGTTTTGTCGGGGCTGCCGGCGGTCCTAATAAAGGAATCTTTTGAGTTAACTTCAGAGTGTTTGTCATGTTTGGGGAGCTGGGTGAGAACAGGTTGTTGGTTTTGCTCAGCGGAAAATGGTCGTAGTGCATTTCTAATCACAGACGCAGCAAACCACAATTTTTAATCCTCTTTTCTTTCTGAAGGTTGCATCATTTTGGGGCAAGTGGTAGACCACATCGATTCTCTTATGGAGGAATGGTTCCCGGGTTTATTGGAAGTAGACATTTGTGGCGAAGGAGAAACACTGTTGAAAAAATGGGCCTTGTACAGCTTTGAGGATGGAGAGGAACATCAGAAAATATTGCTTGATGATCTACTTAAAAAGGCAGAGGAAGGTAGGTTTCCTATGGTATTCTATTCTATTCCATTCCATTCCATTCCATTCCATTCTTTATTCTATTTCTATTCTGTTCTACTCTGTTCTATTCTATTCTATTCCATTCCATTCCATTCCATTCCATTCTTTATTCTATTTCTATTCTGTTCTACTCTGTTCTATTCTATTCTATTCCATTCCATTCCATTCCATTCCATTCTTTATTCTATTTCTATTCTGTTCTACTCTGTTCTGTTCTATTCTATTCTATTCTATTCTATTCTATTCCATTCCATTCCATTCCATATTTTCCATTCCATTCCATTCTATTCTATTCTATTATTTATTCTATTTCTGTTCCACAGTCTAATTTGGTTTGATGTATCAGTGATTTAGAAAGTAGAGGTTCTACACTATTAGTTTATCTTTCTGTTTAATCAGTTACACTTCTATTCTTCTTTCTCCGTCAAGGTGACCTCTTAATAAATCCAGATCAACCAAAGTCCACTGTTCCAATAGCTCAGATTGCTCCCGATTTGATTTTGGCCGATTTACCTAGAAACATCATGTTGAACAACGAGGAACTGGAATTCCACCAAGCTCCAGAAAACCTTCTTGGTAAAGACAATCGTTGTGTTGCTTCCCACAGCTAAGAAGGACAAATACTTGTAGGAAAGATGAATAAATGAGTTGCAAGCAATGCCCCTGAGGTCAAAGACTTCATTGAAATTAAATTAGGAAATTTAATGTAATGGTTGTTTATTAACAAAGTTGGGGCAGATTTGTAAATGCTGCATCAGACCCTGGTAGTGATATTCCTTAACTGCAATCAATCTTAAAAACAGCGACATTTTAATTTAATTAGTATTGTTAGAAACGTTTTGTGAAGTTAGCAATTTAATTCAGTAGATAAGGTTAGAATTATTTTGGGATACTGTCAAATTGGAATTGTGATGGAGAACCTATAGGTCTCTGTGGAGCAAGCCTGAGGGAGAGAAGGGGATAAAATAGGAGAGATTTCTGTGAGGGGCAAGCCTGAGGGAGGGAAGAGGATAAAATAGGAGAGGTTTCTGTGAGGGGCAAGCCTGAGGGAGAGAACGGGATAAAATAGGAGAGGCTTCTGTGAGGGGCAAGCCTGAGGGAGAGAACGGGATAAAATAGGAGAGATTTCTGTGAGGGGCAAGCCTGAGGGAGGGAAGAGGATAAAATAGGAGAGGTTTCTGTGAGGGGCAAGCCTGAGGGAGAGAAGGGGATAAAATAGGAGAGGCTTCTGTGAGGGGCAAGCCTGAGGGAGAGATGGGGATAAAATAGGAGAGGCTTCTGTGAGGGGCAAACCTGAGGGAGAGAAGGGGATAAAATAGGAGAGGCTTTTGTGAGGGGCAAGCCTGAGGGAGGGAAGAGGATAAAATAGGAGAGGTTTCTGTGAGGGACAAGCCTGAGGGAGAGATGGGGATAAAATAGGAGAGGCTTCTGTGAGGGGCAAACCTGAGGGAGAGAAGGGGATAAAATAGGAGAGGCTTTTGTGAGGGGCAAACCTGAGGGAGAGAAGGGGATAAAATAGGAGAGGCTTTTGTGAGGGGCAAACCTGAGGGAGAGAAGGGGATAAAATAGGAGAGGCTTCTGTGAGGGGCAAATCTGAGGGAGAGAAGGGGATAAAATAGGAGAGGCTTTTGTGAGGGGCAAACCTGAGGGAGAGAAGGGGATAAAATAGGAGAGGCTTTTGTGAGGGGCAAACCTGAGGGAGAGAAGGGGATAAAATAGGAGAGGCTTTTGTGAGGGGCAAACCTGAGGGAGAGAAGGGGATAAAATAGGAGAGGCTTCTGTGAGGGGCAAACCTGAGGGAGAGAACGGGATAAAATAGGAGAGGCTTCTGTGAGGGGCAAACCTGAGGGAGAGAACGGGATAAAATAGGAGAGGCTTCTGTGAGGGGCAAACCTGAGGGAGAGAACGGGATAAAATAGGAGAGGCTTCTGTGAGGGGCAAGCCTGAGGGAGAGAAGGGGATAAAATAGGAGAGGCTTCTGTGAGGGGCAAACCTGAGGGAGAGAAGGAGAGAGGAGAGGCCGATCATAACTACTCATTAATGTTCAAGCTTTAACTATCAATTTATCAAGGCCGATCACATAGTTTCGTAGCGAAGCACAGGTATCCAGCTACTTGTTCTCCTATAAATTCAAAAAATATAACCTATTTTTAAAAATAATTGCCTCATGTTTTCTGTCGGAAAGGTGACGGTGGATTTGGGTCTGTGTACCGGGCTGTTTACACTGGCGAAGAAGTAGCCGTGAAGGTTTTTAATAAGCACACGTCCCTTCGGCTTCTGAGGCAGGTGAGTCAATTCCCAGCCTGCGAATAAATCAATAAGACTGTAAATTACTTGCGATTAGAAACCACAAGAGCCGAGGATTGTGCAACTTAATTAATGGCTCCGGACCTTGTAGCCGACAGGGGTCATTCATTATTTCTTGCAAATATCCACACCCAGGGCAAGCCATTTTCAACGTGGCCTGTGGTTGCATTATGCTAGAATAAAACTAGGATTTGCTTATTGGTTGTTGTTTTTTTCCCCTGATTTGAGGGAATTACTTGAAATCACTGAATGGGGATTTTGCAGTAACCTTCCCCTGCCATGCCCACCAAGCCACGGCCACAGAACCGGTACTAAAAAAATTTGAATCCCACCACTGGGGGGGAAACACCATTGAGAAAACATGGCGGGCGTAATGCTGTCCTTTCACTTTCACTTTGCCGTGTCTAGGAACTTACGGTGCTTTGTCACCTTCACCACCCCAGCCTGGTGTTCCTGATGGCTGCCGCTGTGCGTCCCCGGATGCTGGTCATGGAATTAGCCCCCAAGGGGTCTTTGGATCGCTTGCTGCAGCAGGAAAACGCAGGCCTAACCAGGACCTTACAGCACAGGATAGCTCTGCATGTGGCAGATGGCTTGAGGTAAACAAACAACAGTAAGCCTCTTCCTTTTCCAGTATGTATGTATGTGTGAATGCGTGTGTATGCATCTATATGACCAATAGCACTAGCAATAGCACTTAGACTTATATACCACTTCACAGTGCTTTACAGCCCTCTCTAAGCAGTTTGCATAGTCAGCTTATTGCCCCCAACAATCTGGGTCCTCATTTTACCCACCTCAGAAGGATGGAAGGCTGAGTCAACCTTGAGCTGATGAGGATTGAACTCCTGACAGTGGGTAGAATTAACCTGCAACCCTACCTTCTAACCACTGTGCCACCAGGAAGAAGAATGAGAAAAGTGAATAATAGAGGGAGGAGGGAGGGAGGGGAGGAGGGAGGGGAGGAGGAAGGAGGGAAGGAAGGAAAGAAAGAGGGAAGAGGGAAGGAAGAAAAAAGAAAGAGGGAGGGAGGAGGTAATAACAATAGCACTTAGATTTGTATACCGCTTCACAGTGCATTACAGCGCTCTCTAAGCAGTTTACAGAGTCAGCCTCTTGCCCCCAATAAACTGGCTCCTCATTTTACCCACCTCGGAAGGACGGAAGGCTGAGTCAACCTTAAGCTGGTCAGGATTGAACTCTTGGCAGTGGGCAGAGTCAGTCTATAGTACAGCATTCTAACCAGTACGCCATCATGGCTCACCCATCCTGGTAACTTGAAGACTTGTGGCCTACAACTGCCAGAATTCATGAATCCTGGGAGTTGAAGTCCACAAGTCTTCCATTTGCCAAAGTTGGACACACACACACACCCCTTGCTCTAAATCTTTGGGATATTGGCACCCATCATGTGTACCTGATGTTATTTCTATTCCTCTCTTGGGCATCTCTCTCTTTCTTTCTCATAACAGGTACCTACATTCTTCCATGATCATCTATCGCGACCTAAAACCTCACAACGTCTTGCTCTTCACGCTTTATCCCAATTCAGCGGTCATTGCCAAGATTGCTGATTATGGCATCTCCCAATATTGTTGCCGCATGGGAATAAAAACCTCCGAAGGCACACCAGGTATCAACAACATAGTACCTCCTACCTCTGGGTTACAAGGGCTTTCCGAGGTGCTCGGATGAAATTGGAAGTTGAATCAGAGGTGGGTTCGGCCCAGATCGGGCGAACTAATAGTGGCGGGGCCAGAGGCTCTGCCCACCCACCCGGACGCTTCTGCTCGTGCGCATAAGCTTATGTACATGTGCATAAATGTTGCACGGGCACACGAGAACGAGAGAACCAGTAGCACTGGGATTTGCAGCCTACCTCTGAGTTGAATACAGATTCCTTGGTGTGACTCCAGAACAGAAATACAATGAGCCATTGATCCTCCTGGCTCGGTCCTTTAAACAGTATGTAGCTGTTGTTTATGTCTCTGTGTCCGTTGATGTTACCAACATACAAGGTTTCCCAATCAGTTGGTTACATTATGGAGAAAACAGATACTTGTTGTTATTAACTGGTCCCAACAGTTTTCTTTTTGTAATTATCTTCTGGAGAATTTATGTATCTTTCACAGCATAAATAATATTTTGATTTTCAAAGTTTATGTGTTCCGAATATCCTTTAAGATTCTTCAATTAAAACAAAAACGGATAAAATACAAACCCGAAATCTTTCTGCTGGGAATAATCAAAGGGAAATATACAAAGAAAATTAAGTACATATTAACACATCTGCTAACCACAGATAGAATAGCATTTGACCAATGCTGGAAACAAAATAATATCCCCTCGGACGAATTAGTGATACAAAATTTTTTGGATTGTGCAGAGATGGAGAAATTAACACTAAAATTAAAAGATAAAGAAGAGTCGGGATATTAGGAAATTTGGAACAATTGGTACAAATGGTTGCAAAACAAGAATAAAATTAATTAAGTAGAACTGCGTATAAAGGTGTGTAAACATAGAAGCGAAATAATATATACGTGTACAAGTATGATGACATAATATGGTTGATATAATGACTGTAAGATGTTGTAGAAGGGAAAAAATAGTAAAAAAAATCTGCTAAAAAAACCCAAGAACAGCATCTGTTAAAGTAGAGACGTAACAATGAATGATTCGTGGATTTATATATTTTTTTTTCAAGGATTCAGAGCCCCAGAAGTTGCAAGAGGAAATGTTATTTACAATCAGCAAGCTGATGTTTATTCATTTGGCTTGCTGGTGTATGACATTTTGACAGCTGGTGCAAGAATATTAGAGGGCATAAAATTTCCTAATGAATTTGATGAATTAGCTATCCATGGAAAACTGCCAGGTATGTTCCATTTTCTTTCTGTCTGGTGATTATACACAATATACTCTTGCATCTTTGTAATAATCTACCTTATTTTATTCTCTCCGGCAAATGTAAAAACAAAACACAGAAAGATGTGACTTTTTAGTCCTAATTTGGATGCGTTTGAATTTCATTTATTTTTTTTATAATGCAAAAAAACCCCTCCATATGTGGATTGTAAGGAAAACTAGAATCTTATGCATTTTTTAAAAAAATATATCTGTTTAATCATTTCTAATAATATTTGTAGCTCAAGATTGAATTGCGGAGTCCTTCATGCTCTCTGAACTTAGTGGTTTTCTTGCAGACGTTTCATTACCCAACTAGAGAACATCATCAGAGCTAAACCCCAGCACTGATGAATGTTATCCAGCTGGGTAATGAAAAGCCTGCAAGGAAACCTCCTGGAATTCATTGCTGGAATGTATTTCTATGCAACAACTGCAGTAGCGTTCAGCCAGTAGATGGCAGTGTTTACAAATTTGGATCTATGGTATATGCTTGATGCTCTTTGGTTTTAAGCAGTTTCCTGTTACAGTCAAGCAGTAAAGCACATGGTGACTGTACTCTTTGTTTGCTCTGTGGTGCTATATATAAACAGAAATTTCGAACAAAACCACCAAACTCAGAGAGCACCAAGGACCCCTTAAACAGGTTGTACTTTGGCAAGACAAATGTTAATCTCTGTAGTGCGATTCTACAAATTAAGCTCAGAGTTATCTATTCTAGATCCTGTCAAAGAGTATGGCTGTGCCCCCTGGCCAAGATTTGAAGATTTAATTAAGAAATGTTTGAAAGAAAATCCTCAAGAAAGACCTACTTCTGACCAGGTAGGTTCAGTAGAGGTCAGTAAAAGAGACACAGATATTCCCAATGCTACACATTTTAGCATTAGAAACTTTTGCATCAAAATTATTTAGCAAAAGATAGACACCCTTAGACACTATTGTGTTATTGACTAATGTATCTAGTTTTGGTTGCCACGATGTAAAAAAGATGTTGAAACTCTAAAAAGAGTACAGAGAAGAGCAACCAACATGATTAGAGGACTGGAGGCTAAAATATATAAATTCGGTATGTCCAATTTGATGAAAAGAAGGACCAAGGGAGACATGATAGCAGTCTTCCAATATCTCAGGGGCTGCCACAAAGAAGAGGGAGTCAAGCTATTCTCCAAAGCACCTGAAGGCAGGACAAGAATCAGTGGGTGGAAACTAATCATGGAGAGAAGCAACCTAGAACTAAGGAGAAATTCCCTGACAGTGAGAACAATTAACCAGTGGAGCAACTTGCCTCCAGAAGTTGTAAATCAGAAGTGGTATTCAGCAGGTTCTGACCACTTCTGAAGAACCGGTAGTGGAAATTTTGAGTAGTTTGGAGAACCGGTAAATACCACCTCTGACTGGTCCCGCCCCCATCTATTCTCTGCCTCCCGAGTCCCAGCTGATCGGGAGGGAATGGGGATTTTGCAGTATCCTTTCCCTGCCATGCCCACCAAGTCACGCCTATCAATCCGTGCCACACTCACCAAGCCATGCCTCACAGAACCGGTAGTAAAAAAATTTGAATCCCACCACTGTTGTAAATGCTCCAACACTGGAAGTTTTTAAGAAGATGTTGGATAACTATTTGTCTGAAATGGTATAGAGTTTCTTGCCTAAAAAGGGGGTCACGCTAGAAGACCTCCAAGGTCCCTTCTCACTCCGTTATTCTAATATGGTGTCTGCAGGTTTATGAAATGTTGAACTCTGCAGAACTGGTTTGTTTCCTGAGAGACATTCCGGTGCCCTCTCCTTTTGCATCGGAATGCATGGTGGCTACAAGCCAAAGTAACAAGCAAACCGGGATCTGGATCGGAAGTGGTGGCAGAGGTGAAGCCCAGCTGTCATTTGTCGACGTAAATACCGAAGAACACACCTGTGAAGTAGGTTTCGAGATTGATCTTCAAATTGATGCTTCGTTATGTGTGTTTTTTTTAATTATAATATATATATATTATATATTTTTCTTATACAAATATGCATGCTTCGTGAACAATGTGTTGTGTGAGTTTATCTGCTTATGCATAATAATATTTTTCCAATTTCCAATTTCTACCTCTATTTTCTAGCCATAAAAGAAATCCCATATTAAAAAATATTTGGTGTCTTCTTTATCCTTTATTTTTAATATCAACCTATCCATTTCTGCGCAATCCAGTATTTTATTTAATTACACTTTCCTCTCTCGGTATTTCCTCATTTTTCCACCGCCCTAGATGTTTTAATTCAAGGATCCTCAATGCCCGGCCATGGACCGGTACTGGGCCGCAGCCGGTTTGAAACCGGGCTGCACAAGCAGGCAGATGAGCATACTCGCATGTGCAGCTCCACTTCTGCAAATGGCAGGCACCCACATGAGTGTGTGAAGCTCCATTTGTGCGAGCAGTGAACATGCAGGGCCTCTGCTCGTGCAAATGGAACTAGGTGTGCAAGCATCCTCACTGGCTGCTTGCACGGAACTATCCCCTCTCCCTCCCTCTCCCGCCCTCTACTGTAGTCACCACCACAAAACTAGGAGACCACTGCTTTAAAGAATGAAGCCATTGTAGTTCAAAGCCATCGAGTGCACATTACGATTCTTATTTCTGTTCTTATTTTTATGAATTCGCAGTCCTAAGTTTCTTCTTTTTCCTCCCCTCGCTCTCTTCTCCCAGGACGTTGAAGATATTAGGATACTGTGCTTGGCCTTGGTGACATTTTCCTCCGAGAAGGAGAAGTGGGTGATTGCAGGAACACAGTCAGGATCCCTCTGGGCCTTTCACACCCAAGATGGAGCACGCAGGCATCGGTTTTACACGATGACAGATTCGGTCACCTGCCTTTACTGCAGTCCCTTGTCAAAGCATAAGTACGTGTCATAAGCCCGGGTCCCTTTGGGAAGGTCTAAATTAAATTGATGTATTGCTAAAAACCTGTGAGAAAAATATATTTGATATATTTTCCATATACTAATAAAAAGTGGTCAAGGAGACTATGTATTCTATGCGCTTCAAGGTTCTGACGACCATCTTTAAAGCGCTCCATGGCTCGGGGCCTAGTTATATGCGAGACCGCCTCCTGCCCCATATATCCCTTCGGCCGATCCACTCCCACAGAGAGGGCCTTCTCAGGGTGCCGTCGGCCGGGCAATGCCGTCTGGTGACACCCAGGGGAAGAGCCTTCTCTGTGGCGGGCCCTGCCCTTTGGAACGACCTACCCCCTGAATTGCGTACCATCTCGGACCTCTGCCTCTTCCGCCAGTGTCTAAAAACACATCTTTTTCAGCAAGCCGGCCTAAGCCTAACCCCGTTGGGACTATTTTAGATAGTTTTAAATTGGGGATTTTAAAATTGGATTTTAGCATAGGATTATAATTTAATATGTTTTTAAATTCTGTATTTATTGTTTTTGTATGTTTTTTAAATTCCTGTGCGCCGCCCTGGGTCCCTTGTGGAGAAGGGCGGGATATAAATGTGATTAAAATAAAAAAATAAAAGTATGATGAACAATAAGCTTCTATTTATTTACACTTGAGCAAGTGGAAAAGAGAATCCTTAACAGGGCGACAAGTGAGACACAAATTGTAGTCTCCTGGCATCATCAAGGTGCGTCATAATACAATTAATACAATTACATAAATGTACTTGGCATAATCAATAACGATAGCCTGGTAATAATGACAGTAGTTGGCAATAATTAAGCTAAAGCCCAAAACAAGATCTTCCATGTTCTTCCATGTAGATTTTCCCGTTCACATGCGTGTCACTAATCCGTTATATTTTTAAACTATACAAAATTCCTCCAGATTTCCTGTTTTGACAATAGCAAGATAATTACCGAGCTTCCTGAAAACATATCCGTAGCGAAGGGACTTCCAAATTCCCATCTGGGCTATTCTTGACGAGGTCAGAATGACCCAAGCTGATATGTCAGCATAACATGGCAGCATAACATGTTCCAGCTAGTATTTGTCCAGCGTCATCAAGCTAAATAGAAATGCATTGCAAGAGCTCATTCAAAATGGAATCTGCTAGGTTCATTTCTTTTCACACAAATAATTCAGATCCCATTTCTTTCAAAACTGTAGGACTCTTCCCAACTAACAATACCTAGCTAGAGTTGGACAAGATTCCTTATCTAGAGTTAGAGAAGGAATTCAAAGTGGGTTGGGCTTAGTTTGCTTGTGACTACGTAGGGATTCTAATCTGATTCCTCTTTTGACTCCGCCCCCAAATTCTCCCACTCCTTTTCCCACAAGATGGCTGAATTTAGATTTCATTCCATACGGCACATTGCTTCCAAACCGCCTTAAAGATTTTTTTTAAGGAAACAGCTTAGTTATTCATCCATGGTTAGACATTATTGTATGTTTTGAGCACTGGGTGACCGGAATTATTGCTGACTTTTGTGGGGCTGTTTTGAGGTTGAAATCAGGGGTCGGTTCCTGCTAGCATTACTACTGGTTCGGTACCCAAAGGATTTTGTGTACATGTGCTAACTTTGCTTGTGCGCACGCCAAATGCACACTCTGCGTGCATGAGCATTTTCAATGAAGATCGTTCTGCGCATGTGCAGAACATAAAATAAAAATGGTGGCGCCCAGGATGGAACTGGTATGGTCACGGCCGAGTTGCTACATATTTGGCCAAACCGGGCCAAACCGGTAGGAACCCACCTCTGGTTGAAATATTTAGCTTGTTCTTTTGGGCTGGCAGTTTCAGCTTTTCTTATCTCCTGGGTTACACATTTAACCGCATGGCTTCAATGCTGCAAGTCTTATTTCATTCAGTGCATTGAATGCATTGAATGCATTTAAATGTCATTCATTTGTGGATTTTCTCCTTCAATTTCAGCAAGTACAGGAATGTGTTTCTGGTGGGTACAGCCAACGGACAGCTGGCCATTTTTGAGGACCGAGCAGTGAAGGTACAAATACACTACAGTCTTCCAAGAGATATGTAATTAATTGCAAATATATTCATAATAAACCCTTTTTAAGAAAGTTTGCGGTTTCTTAAATTTTGGCAGATGCTGTTCAAATAATAGCAGGAAAAGAAGAATAGAAAATGTATTCAGATAGAGATAAGAATAAAATGACAATTGTTAGCATGAATACAATGAAAATAACTATAATCAATGTTATTATTGTATATATATTAGAAGATACACTAGAACAGGGGTCCCCAACCTTTGCAACTTTAAGTCTGAAGGATTTCAGCTCCCAGAATTCTCCAACCAGCAAAGCAAAGCTGGCTGGAGAAGTCTGGGAGCTGAAGTCCTTCAGACTTAAAATTGCAAAGGTTGGGGACCCCTGCACTAGAAGACATGTTAAAAAGGAAATGAAGAGACTTACAAGATTTAATTGTATAACGTACCCTGTTTCCCTGGAAATAAGACCTCCCCAGATAATAAGCCCAATCAGGCTTTTGAGTGCATGTGCTAAAATAAGCCCTCCCCAAAAATAAGTCTTCCCCAAAAATATTGCAACACAGCAGTAGCCGTAAAGTGACCACGCTCGCCGCCTCCTGCACCTCAAAACTAATAAGACCTCCCCCAAAATAAGTCCAAGAAAATAAAACCCTGTCTTATTTTGGGGAAAACACGGTATTATAATTTATGGAAGAAGGTTGTACAGATATCTGTGCCCAGATAACACACTGCTTAAGGACAGATGGACTCGGGTGGGTTTCTGCAGGTTCGCACCTACTCGCGAGAACCGGTTGGTGAAATTTAGAGAACCGGTGAGAGGGGGTTCCACCGGCGTACCTGGAAGTAAATCTGGCCCACCGCTGCCAGTGACCCAACGGGAAGGAAAGGAAAGGAAGGAAAAAAGGAAGGA
The DNA here is from genome assembly GCA_039707465.1 of Rhabdophis nuchalis. Lineage (NCBI taxonomy): Eukaryota > Metazoa > Chordata > Lepidosauria > Squamata > Natricidae > Rhabdophis > Rhabdophis nuchalis. Next base: position 25,330,214 of record CM077656.1, on the reverse strand, counting down.
AGAAAGGAAAGAAAGAAAGAAAGAAAGAAAGAAAGAAAGAAAGAAAGAAAGAAAGAATTTATCATCACAATTGAGTCCAAAATTTTGGTTGCTAAGCAAGAGCGTTGTTAAATGAGTTTCACCACATTTTAAAAGGTGGCCACTCCCACCTGTCACATGACTGCCAAGCCACGCCCACAAAATAGGCCACACCTACAGAGTAGGTTCTAAAAAATTTGAAACCCACCCCTGGATGGACTGTATGTATTTTAAAATTGAAAAATAATGAACTTTTACCTCCCCCCCCCCTCAAAAAAAAGGATCTTTGCAATCCTATTATTCTATGCTTATTTTCTTTATTTTGTCTTTTCTCTGCAGGGCAAAAGTGTCGCCCCCTTAAGGACATTTCTCGTGGGAAGTGAGAGCACCCCACTGATGTGTTTAAGTGAATCGAATTATTCCTCTGACAGAAGTACAATCTGGGGAGGCTGCGGATCCAAAATATTATCATTGGCCAGCGATTTATCTACCCACAAACTCATTGAGACCAAGACGAGTCAGCTGTAGGTTTCTCTTGCTTATCTTTTACCCGGTTCTTTCCCCCCCCCCCCTCTCTTCTACCCACGTCCCTAAAAACACAATTTAATTTTTATTTGCTCTGCCTGGAAACCGTGGCTGCGCAGATGATCTCGTCTGTGCAATTTCCTGTGGCAGGTCGAGGGTTCCTAAATTCATTTTATTGCTTTGATATCAAAAAAAGAAAGAAAGAGGAAAAATGCCTGAGAGAAACAGAAATCAAGAAGCCGCAAGGACACCCTCGCTTTAACGATTGTAATTTGGGGGCCAACAGTTTGGTCACATTGAGAATATATCTGCTGAATATAACTCCGCATTGGTGACAGGAAGGGCAGCCGGCCAGTAAATGGCTCGGTTCAGTTACCCAGCAAGGGATTATGGGGTCATGAAAAGGAGACGAGTTCTGTCACTAAGTGATGCGGTTGTCAAATGCAAAGATCACGCCAACTTATTTCGCAGTTAGGTGATTTCCACACAGTCACAAGTCCCACCTCCATGTTTGCCGTTTGTGGCTTCCTGCTGGCTTCCCCAATGACTTTGCTTGGCAATGGAGACTGTTAGGATATTCAGCCTTATATTGGGTTGACAATATACATGAGCCTATGTTCTTAAGGAGTTATGTAGCTTTAAGAACTGTGTTGGATTCTGATTGGCTGTGCTTCTCAGCTCTACCATATAAGGAAGCTCAGGAACACAGTCCGTTCCTTTTTCGATTCCATTTGAATCCTGTGTTACTGTTTGCCGCTGAGTAGCGCAGGATGGGGATTTAATAGGTTTTTAAATTTTGTACTGTTGTTTTTTGTATGTATTTTAATTTCCTGTGCGCCGCCCTGGGTCCTTTTGGAGAAGGGCGGGGACATAAATTTAATTAAATAAAATAAATAAATAAGTAGCTGAAGATTGAAGACTGAAGAAGTATTTGTTTTGCATCACTGTAAGATAGCTCTGTGTTTGGTGAAGGACTGTTATTTGTTTGAGAAGTTAGTCGGAAGAAGTATTTTAGTTGCTACAAAAGTAAAGACTATTTATTTTCTTACTATCACTGTTTTAGAGTTTGTTTGTAGTTAAAAGCAACGTATCTCTTTACTGTCCGGTGTATTACACTATTCCGCATTTACTTTCAAACAGGGGTGTTTGTTAACCCTAACACTGGTTAGGGGACCAGAGTTGTAACACTGGTTCTGAACCCATTGCTGCTTCTCTATCCCTCTTCGCTGGTGTGTCAGCAATGATTTATTTTTATTTATTTATTTATTGGTTTTATATACCGCCCTCTCTCCCGAGTATGGGACTCAGGGCGGTGCACAGGAATTATAAAATATAAAATACAACAATCCCAAAAATTAAAACTAGTATTAAATAAGTAAGCCCGTGCTAAAAACATGATTTAAAAATCCAGTTAAAATAATATCATAGCTACATCAGCTATGCCAGGCCGGCCGCACGAAAGAAATACGTTTTTAATGCCCGGCGGAAGAGGCAAAGGTCTGTGATTGTGCGGAGGTCGGGAGGCAGGTTGTTTCAGAGGGCGGGGCCTGCCACAGAGAAGGCTCTCCCTCTGGGGGTCACCAGCCGGCATTGCCCGGCGGACGGCACCCTAAGAAGGCCCTCCCTGTGGGAGCGGACTGGTCGGGTGGAGGTATGTGGTAGAAGGCAGTCCTTTAAGTAACCAGGTCCCATGCCATGGAGCGCTTTGAAGATGGTCACTAAGACCTTGAAACGCACCCGGAAGGCCACAGGCAGCCAGTGCAGCTCGCGCAGGAGAGGTGTTACATGGGAGTGTCTTGAAACTCCCAGGATCCCCCATGTGGCCGCATTCTGGACTAACTGGAGCCTCCGGGTGCACCTCAAGGGAAGCCCCATGTAGAGAGCGTTACAGTAATCCAGGTGGGACATGACCAGAGCTTGAGTGACTGTGCGTAGAGCGCCACGTTCCAGAAAGGTCTCAAAATAGGTCTCAAAATAGCCTCAAGTCAGGCCAGCTTCAGGATTGACAATCGGCTTGATCAGTGTATGCATTGTAGCCTGTGATGGAAACACCACAATATCATTTTCTGATTTCCTTTTTCTTTGTGTGTGTGTGTGTGTGTGTGTCTCCCAGGTTATGTCACAAGGACTACTGCAATGGCAATATTATTTCTATAGCAGTGGACAAATTTATCTACTTGGCAAAGAAGGACAGCTATTTCGTTGAGATTTGGGATAAAAAGACAGAGAAGCTTTGCGAACTGATTGACTGTGTGCATCTACTAAAGTGAGTATCGGATCTCCCAGCATCAGCAACATCTTGCAAGTGGCTGAGATAATTAGGGCAAATAAATCGGCCTGGTTTTCTGAACATCTGGATTCAGTCACAGTATAGGATCAACCTCGTGAAGCCTTCCTCTCTCCTCTACGAATTCAAAATGGACAGTGATCAGTGTATATGTGTGTGTGTGTGTGTGTAGATATATATTTATGTATGTACGTAGCATGTGTATATATGTGAATTATGCAGGCGTTTGGGTAGATATATATTTTCTCTAAAAAAGAGAAAGCAACAGGATTTCATTTTCCATGTCAGCCACTCAAGTCACAGTAAAAAAAGTGACAATAAAGTTATCATCTTTTATCTTATTCATCTTATCTAATCTTACTATTTTACTTTATATCTTGTATCTTATATCTTACATCTTATCATATATTTTATCTTATATCGTTTCTTTTATCTTTTCTTATCTTTTATCTTCTTATATCTTATTTTTTATTTTATCTTATCTTTCATCTTATCTTTTTCTTTTATCTTTTATATCTTATATCTTTTCTTATCTTTTATCTTATATCTTATTTTTTATCTTATCTTTTATCTTTTCTTATCTTTTATCTTCTTTTATCTTCATCTTATTTTTATCTTTTATCTTTTATCTTATCTTATCTTATCTTTTTATTTTATTTTATATTTTATCTTTTCTTATCTTTTATCTTCATATATCTTACGTTATATCTTACCTTATCTTTTATCTTTTCTTATCTTTTTCTTCTTATATCTTATCTGTTATCTTTTATCTTTTCTTATCTTTTCTTATCTTTTATCTTCATCTTATTTTTTATCTTTTATCTTATCTTTTTATTTTATTTTATATTTTATCTTTTCTTATCTTTTATCTTCATATATCTTATATATCTTACCTTATATTTTTTCTTATCTTTTTCTTCTTATATCTTATCTTTTATCTTATCTTGTAAGATGCGCTTGTACGCGCGTCGCCGCTGAACAGACGCTTGTACGCGCGTTACCGCTGAACGGACGCTTGCACACGCGTTGCCGCTTTTATCTTAACTCTTATCTTTTTATCTTATCTTTTACATCTCTAAGATAAGATATGTTATCTTAACTTGAACTGAACAGAATTTAACTTAGCTTAACTTCCAAATGGAAGAACATGATCTGACCCAGTTTACCGCTTAACTTTTTTATTAGTTTATCAAAGTATAAAACAAAAAGGTGGGAAATAAACACGAAAAAATCTGACACGGTTTAGACATGACGGGCTGTCCTCTTTTTCAGAGCGGGGGTACCAGAATTGAACACCGAATCAAAACAGAAACTCATTTACCCGGGGAGAGTGAAGAGCCTCTGCCTTCAGAAAAATACGGCATTGTGGGTCGGCACAGGAGGCGGCCACCTTTTGCTCCTTGACCTGTCCACGCGGCTCCCCATTTGGATAATACATGATTTCTGTCGTTCGGTGAGATTCATGACGACAACCCAACTAGGTAAATAACGAAGCATATATACCAACACCCCTCCTCCCTCCACAAAAAAAAAACCATTCTTGGTTTTAGCATCAAAAATTTTTGCTCTGTGTTTGTTTGATATGATTTTGGCCTTTACTTTAAGTAATAGGAAGAAATATTCATCTACTTGGTTGGGTGGCCTTTAATACAATACAATAGCAGAGTTGGAAGGAACCTTGGAGGTCATCTGGTCCAACTCCCTGCCTAGGCAGAAAGCCCTATACCGTTTCGGACAAATGGCTCTCCAACATCTTCTTGAAGACTTGCAGTGTTGGGGCATTCACAACTTCTGGAGGCAACTTCTGTTCCAGAGGTTAATCGTTCTCACTGTCAGGAAATTTCTCCTCAGTTCTAAGTTGCTTCTCTCCTTGATTAGTTTCCACCCGTTGCTTCTTGTTCTGCCCTCAGGTGCTTTGGAGAATAGTTTGACTCCCTCTTCTTTGTGGCAACCCCTGAGATATTGGAAGGCTGCTATCATGTCTCCCCTGGTCCTTCTTTTCATTCAACTAGACCTACCCAGTTCCTGCAACCGTTCTTCATATGTTTTAGTCTCCAGCCCCCTAATCCTCTTTGTTGCTCTTCTCTGATATTATACACTATCTGATAATCTGGTGTTTCCCGGGTATTTATTTATAGGGGGAAAATGTCTGGACCGAATGTAATTTCTAATGTTGGATTTTCCACTTTCTGGTGTGTGCGCCGAAACATTTCTGCTTTGACAGGGGAGTTCCACGAAGAATAAAGGATGGCATTTTAATTGGTTTTTTTCTTTTGATCGAAGGCACCCTCAGGAATGTCGTTCTGGTCTTGGGTTATAGCCATGAAGAGGAGAGCAAAGACGGACACGTTAAAGGTAGGTGTTAAGTCCGTTCTCCATCTGTTCCCATTCTGCAGCGGGCCACACCACTAGCGCTGGCAAGACGATCCGTAGGATGTGGTTTAAAAAAAAGACTTTTGTCATAGTCACGGCTGCTGTCGGAAGAATGATTCAGTTCGAAGCCGGGAGAAAGGCTCAGGAAAATAAAATGGAGGCTGACTGGAAAGAAGGATTTGGTTTACTGATGAGCAGAAACAGAATGTAGTTCTAGGATTTTTATAGTTTACAGCAGGGGTGTCAAACTCGATTTCATTGAGGGCCACATCAAGGTTGTATTTGACCTCGGAGAAGTGGGCATGGGCGTGGCCGGGGTGGATGTGGCCATGGCGTGACACAAGACATCTGTGGTGGCCAAGTGCTAAGGCAGGACTTCCCTGAGATCCGTCCTCACACTCATTATATCCTTCCTTCCTTCCTTCCTTCCTTCCTTCCTTCCTTCCTTCTTCCTTCTCCTTTCTTCTTCCTTCCCCTCTTTCCTTATTTTTCCTTCTTTGCCTCCTTCCCATCTTTTTCTTTCCTCTTTCTCTTTCTCCTTTCCTGTCCCTTTGTTAGAAATTCTGTTTATATAAAGCACCACAGAGAGCAAGCAAAGCACAGTCACCATGTGCTTTACTGCTCAACTATTGTAACTGTAACAGGACACAGGAAACAACTTATAACAAAAGAGCATAGAGCATGTACCATAGATCCCAACTTGTAAATACCGCCATCTACTCACTGAATACTGCTGCTGTTGTTGTATAGAAATACATCCCAACAATATTTGTAGGTCCTGGCCTACTTCTCTATTTTGGCTCCTGTTTTTGAAAGACAGCGAATGCAAGAACTGACAAATGTGCTCAGCATTTTTGTGTTTGTATCAACTTCGGTGATTACTTTTTAATGGTTTTCTTCACAGGCATACCGTCTTTTGTGTCTGTCTGGGATGCGAACCTGCCGCACGAAGTGCAAAACTTGAAGAAACATATTGTGATGAGGCAGGCACTAGCAGAGAAGATGAAGCAGTTTTCCTTGGATTAACTTGAAGGAACTCACTAGATTTACACGAAGCCACGGAAGTTCGTTCCGTCGAAGGACGGGGGTGAAATACTTGCTAAATGCAACATTACAAACTTGGTTTCCTTTAAAATGACACCAAAATACGAATTATACAGCAGTGTTTAATGTTCCACACTAAAGAGATAAAAGTGTGGCAGCATAAACATTTATTTCGTCTGGTTGCAGATGCCACTAGGTTTAAATTAATTCTCTTTTGCTACCGTGTTTCCTCGAAAATAAGACAGGGTCTCATTTTCTTTTGACCCCAGAAATAAGTGCTTGGCCTTATTTTCGTGGAGGTCTTATAATTTTTGAGGTGCAGGAGGCGGCGAGCGTGGTCACCTCACGGCTGCTGCTGTGTTGCAATATTTTCGGGGAGGGCTTATTTTAGCGCATGCGCTCAAAAGCCCGATTGGGCTTATTATCCAGGGAGGTCTTATTTTTGGGAAAACAGGGTACTTTTCCTATTCTATTTATGTCTTTCCATAGATATCATTCAATAGCCTTTTTTAAGTACATTAACTAAAATATAGAAGCTATTTAAATTCCAGGAAATTAAAGACGTCGTAAGTATAATTTTTGAATAGCACCAACTCACCCCTGGGTATATTTCAAAATAATTTGGATGAAATGTTTTTCAGCCAGTGTTTTTCTCTGGCTTTGTTTAGCTCATGGTTCCCCACCACCCCAGGTTTCTGTCCAAGGTGCTACTGCTGCCTTTAAGATTTAACTTATTAAATTACACGAACGCCAGGATTTTTTCAAGCTTGGGTGGAAGCCAGAAAAAGGAAGACTCTTAATGAATTGTAGGGAAGTGCTGTGCTTACAGGAGATCTAAAAAGTTTCAAAATCAGACGAAGTGTTTAGTACCACTTTATAATGCCTTGGTAAGACCACACTTGGAATATTGCACCCAGTTCTGGTCACCAAAATACGAAAAAGATGCTGAGACTTTAGAAAAAATGCAGAGAAGAGCAACAAAGATGATTAGATGTCTGGAGGCCAAACTGCGGGATGAAATATTGAGGGAGCTGGATACGCCTAGTCAAACAAAAAGAAGAACGAGGGGTGACATGATAACAGTCTTGGAGTATTTGAGAGGCGGTCACAGAGAAGATGGGGTCAACCTCTTCTCCAAAGCACCTGAAGACAGGACAAGAAGCAATGGATGGAAACGTATCCAGAAGAGAAGCAACCTGGAACTAAGGAGAAACTTCCGAACAGTGAGGACAATCAATCAGTGGAACAACTTGCCTCCAGAAATTGTGAAGTCTCCAACACTGGACGTTTTTTAAGAAGAAACTGGACAGCTAGTCAGTCTAATGGTCTCATGCTTGAGCAGGGGGTTGGACTAGAAGACCTCGAAGATCCCTTCGAATTCTGTTTTTCTGTATTCCTTCCCGATCGCTTTCAAAGTGGGGGAGGATGAATAGGTGCGCTCTTGTTATTCAGATGCGAATTTTCGCATCTGAATGCTGCTTTCTGTGTCCAGCTATAAAGAGAAGAGTCTGTAGGACTATATCGACTTTGGTATTATCCAGTTGTTATCATCCATGTGCAAAACTAGGCTGTGTTATTTTTTCCCCTAAATATAGAACTTTTCGCATTTTGTGAAAGCAAGTAAGAATCCGTTACTAGCAACTTGAATCTTGGTGGCATGTTACAAGCATGGAGATATCCAGGGGTGGGCTTCACAAATTTCAGCCAACAGGTTCTCTGCCAGGGTGCTGGTGGGCATGGCCATGATGGGGGTGGCCTAGCTGGCCTCCTGCACCATGGCCGGGGGGGGGGTGCATTTTCGCCTTCCCTAAGCTCTGGAGACGGGCCTGTTTCCAGTCTTCCGGAACTTAAGGGGGCGTTTTCTCCCTCCCCGAGCCGCCGCGCAGGTCCTGCGCTTACTTTGCATCCAAAATAGGCCGCATAGCGACTCCTGGGATGAGAAGGGTGGGTGGGGCCAGCCAGGGGTGAGATTTGGAGGTTCTCTAATCGGCCATAATGTTAGCTACGGCTTCTCCCGAACCGGGGCAAACTCGTAGCAGCCCAACCCTGGGGATATCCTTTTCTGGTTTTCTCTGCTGGCAAGCTCTTTTGTGCCCCGGATGCTTCTGGAATCAAGGGCTGCTTTTTCCCTAAAACAAAGTGGAATTATCAGGAAGAAGAAAGAAAAATGCAAAAGTGCCAATTTCTTTGATTTTAGTGGCACAGCCTGAAGACTAAAATGTGCCCCACAAGACATTCTAGACATTTAAATCCCCATATGGAAATATGGGGGGAACCCCCTCTTAAAAAATAATAATAATGACTCTATTGTTGTAGATCAGGGATGTCCAAACTTGGGAACTTTAAGACTTGTGGACTTCAACTCCCAGAATTCCTCGAGTTCTGGGAGTTGAAGTCCACAAGTCTTAAAGTTCCCAAGTTTGGACATCCCTGTTGTAGATTAATCGCTGTGACAATCTTGGGACAATTATTTTTGCAGAACTGTTTTGTGCATATGCAAAAATTTAAATTAAATAAACCTAAACCAAAAATGTAATTTAAAAACACGTGTACCTCTTAAATTATAACCAGCATTTCTGTACCTTAAGCGGAGCAATTCCTTCTGTATATTATTTGGGATCTAATCTGTGCAGTTAACAGAGTTTTTATTCGCGATTTCTTTGAATCAAATAAAATATTTTGATACCGATTCAAGCTCGTCCGTAATTTCAGTTCGCTGAGATAACGTAACGCCTGGATATCTCAACTCTACCAATAAGACGGCCTCTTCACTCTAGAACGACGGCGCCTGAGAGGTGACCTGATTGAAGTCTATAAAATCATGCACGGTGTGGACAAAGTAGAAAAGGGAAAACTGTTTTCCCTATCGCACAACACTAGAACTAGGGGGCCCTCCATGAAACTTTTGGAAGCTAGACCTCAAACAAATAAGAGGAAGGACTTTTTCAACCAGAGGATCCCTGGTCTATGGAACTCCCTGCCAGGAGAAGTGGTGACAGCTGTCAGCCTCGACACCTTTAAGAAAGGATGAGAGGAGTTCATGGAGAACAAGGGTCTCCATGGCTATCATGATGGATGCCTAAGGACACCCTCCGGGTTGGAGAGATAGGCAGGATGTCTCTCAATGCCATTTGCAGGGAATCACAAGCAGGTGAAGACATCTGCTTGGGAAGACCCTGAAGCCAATGGGGAGTCACTGTGGGAGACAGAAGGCTGGACTGGATGGGCTGTGGCCTCTTCCAGCAAGGCTGTTCTTATGTTCTTATGTAGAGATGAATAAGACTAAAGGAAAAAGATACTTTGATTTACAAGATAATTCATAGATCTTGTAAGTCTCCCAACCTTATAAGCCAGTGATGGCTAACCTTTTCTGGACCAAGGGCCCAAGCATGCTTGTGCCCCCGCAAATGTGTGCATGCCCAAACCCCCAAAATGCAATGCGTGTGTAGTCCCCGTGCATGCGCCCCGCGAGTTACGGATCGACGCTCAAGGGTTACTAAATATTGTACCCCCAGTGCTGTGTGAACAAAAAAAGTTACTTTACTGACTTTGCATGAGGACATTGAATGAATTCCAAATAATTCCATGCGCCTACATTATTGCTGAGTTCGCATCCTTGGTTGATATTGTATATATTATATATTGCCTTGAAAATCTGTAAGCCACTTGTTGATCCATAGGTGCCCTTGAAAAATATTATTTTAAATAATTCACACTCAAAATACACCCTCCCTCCCTCCAAATGTGATCGTGGAATAGAGATGGCACCTAGTGACTAGTATTTATTTTATTTATTTGATTTATATCCCGCCCTTCTCCAAAAGGACCCAGGCAAATGATAACAGGGAACAATGTTTAAAGCTCACTTCATTTCCAAGGACGGTCGTGAAATGTGGCTTAATAGATTAACAGAGTTGGAAGGCACCTTATAGGTCATCTGCCCAAGTAAGAGATCCTACACCTCTTCCGACACAGCTGGCTGGAGAATTCTGGGAGTTGAAGTCCACAGGTCTTAAAGTTGTCAATTTTGGGGACCCCTGCTATAAAGCCTTAGTAAGACCACACCTAGAGTACTGCATCCAGTTTTGGTCACCACACTGTTAAAAAAGATGTGGAGACTCTAGAAAGAGTGCAGAGAAGAGCAACCAAGATGATTAGGGGACTGGAGACTCAAACATACAATGAATGGCTGCAGGAATTGGGTAGGTAGAAGCTGGGACACTCTATAGCAGAGGTTCCCAAACTTGGCAACTTTAAGACTTGTGGACTTCAACTCCCAGAATTCTCCAGCCAGCTATGCTGGCTGGAGAATTCTGGGAGTTGAAGTCCACAAGTCTTAAAGTTGCCAAGTTTGGGAACCTCTGCTCTATAGTAACGGGAGCTCACTCTATTACATGGCGCTAGGAATCTGAACCGCCAAACTGCTGACCTTCCTGTTCGACAAGCTCAAGAGTCTTAGCCACTGAGCCACCGCATTCCTGGATGCTCCCTTAAAACTCAAGTCAATTAACAATAACCCATGATGGATTCTTCAGGTTATCGCGTATCCGCGAGTCTGTCAATCACACTCAATAGTGTACCCCTAAGGCAGGGGTCTGCAAAGTTGGCTCTTTTAAGACTGGTGGACTTCAACTCCCAGAATTCCCCAGCCAGCTATGCTGGCTGGGGAATTCTGCCAGTTGAAGTCCACCAGTCTTAAAAGAGCCAACTTTGCAGACCCCTGCCCTAAGGCTATCAATCACTCTCAACAAGTTACAATACAAAGAGCCCGTGATTCTTTGATCCATTCTTTCCTTTTTGTGTGTGTTTCCCAACCGGAAAGAGTTTTGACAAGAAGCGATAACGCTAAAAGGTTCCCCATATTTGTTTACAAACAGCCCATTCGTCAGTCGGTAAACATGCTACGCTCCCAGTACGAGATTTTAATTTCCTTTTGTGCGCATTCATTCTCCATTTCTTGCGAATTTCCACATGCTGGCGATAGGAGCGACGTTTTAAAAAGATGGGGGGGACGACGAGATTTTTTTAAAAAAACAAAGAGGAAGAAAAAAAATCACATCGCCTTGTTTTTAAAAACTAGAATTCTGCAGCTGCTGAGTTTCGGCTGCAAATCTTTCCCGCTATCGGCTGCCGACGGAAAAATACACCTCTTTCCAATTTCGTTCCCTTTGAGACTCTGCCATGCTGAATGTAGAGTTTGATAGTTTCCACGATTTAAGGGCAGCTTTCGGAATGACGAGTCCCCTTCCCGTAAAATAAGGACTTTAAAATTAAAAGGATCCTCTCGGCTACTTTCCCCCACCCCCCGAAATCCTGAAAAGGACAAGCAAGTCAGAGCGAGAAGTCCCATCGCTTTCTCTTCTTTCGTTGCTGGGGGGAAAAACTGGCTCTAATTCCGCCCCACCCTCTGTGTCTTTGAGTATTGCACCATCTTTTGCTATTTTTTTTTAAAATGTCTTTTTCGCGTCAAGACAGAAAGACAACGAGTTCCTGGAAGGAAGAGGGGCTATTGCGTCGCTTCCTCGGTCGCTACAGGTTCGGGGTCGTTTCGTTGACTATCTGGAAGTTGAACCTGTCAGAGGGGAAAAAATAAAGCAGATCAATCATTTTTACCCCGCTCCTCCTCTTCTTCGTGCATTTCGGCTCGCTGTGGCTCAACTCCACCTATTGCTCTTCCAGAGGAAAAAAAATCGTAACACAGATTTATTTGGGAAGGGTTAAGACAGTTTGGCCTAGCGGTTAAGGCTCCAGGTTAGAAAGCTGGAGACCGTGAGTTCTAGTTCCGCCTTCGCCATGAAAACCAGATGGGTGACTTTGGGCCAATCACCAGGAGACTGTGAGTTCTAGTCCCGCCTTAACCATAAAAGCTGGCTGGGTGACTTTGGGCCAATCACCAGGAGACTGTGAGTTCTAGTCCCGCCTTAGCTATAAAAGCTGGCTGGGTGACATTAAACCAATCACCAGGAGACTGTGAGTTCTAGTCCTGCCTTAGCCATAAAAGCTGGCTGGGTGACTTTGGGCCAATCACCAGGAGACTGTGAGTTCTAGTCCCGCCTTAGCCATAAAAGCTGGCTGGGTGACTTTGGGCCAATCACCAGGAGACTGTGAGTTCTAGTCCCGCCTTACCCATAAAAGCTGGCTGGGTGACTTTGGGCCAATCACCAGGAGACCGTGAGTTCTAATCCCGCCTTAGCTATGATAGACAACTGGGTGACCTTGGGCCAGTCACTCTCACTCAGCCCAACTCACCTCACAGGGTTGTCGTTGTGGGGAAAAGAGGAGGAGGAAGAGGAGGAGGAGGAGGAAGGTGTGTTGGATATGTTCGCCGCCTTGAGTTATTCCCAAAAATAATAAAAGGCCGGATGCAGATAAATGAAAATAAAATAAAAATAAATGAAAAATAAAATAAAATAAATGAAAGATGTATCACAGATTTTGTCACAATCGCGGTAGCACTTCAAAAGTTTATTCCCTGCTTGGATGAATAGTCTAAGACAGGGGTGTCAAACTCACGTGTCATTGAAGGCCACAGCAAGACTGTGGTTGACCTCGGGGAGGCAGGGAGGGCGTGGCCAGCTTGATGTCACTCACTGGGCGTGGCCAGCTGGGGTGGGCGTGGCCCGCTTGACGCCACTTCCCAAAGCGCTACCATGTTTCGCATTGGGTAGACCGGGCGGAAGCAACAACAGGTAGACCACGGGCCGAATCTGACCACATCGCGGGCTGAATCCGACCCACGGATTCTTGAGTTTGACATCCCTCGTCTAAGAGCACTGGATCCAGTGAGATGCTAGTCAATTCAGGGATCAGGATATTTAATACCCTGAAATCTGCCTTTCCCCTACTCTTAACTTTCTTTCCCGTGGCTTAATGTTGTCGCTAATTCTGGAAAGAAGAATTATACCAAATAATATACCATTCAAATAATCAAGGGCTGATATTTGTGGGGCTGCCCCAAAGGCAAGAATGGTCCAATTATTCTCCAAAGCACCAGAGGGCAGGACAAGAAACAATGGGTGGAAACTAATTAAGGAGAGAAGCAGCCCAGAATTAAGGAGAAATTTCCTAACATTTAGAACAATTCAGCAGTGCCACCAGAAATTGTGGGTGCTTTTTAAAGTAGTTTTTTAAGAAGAAAATTGGACAACCAGTCATTATACGGAGATTGGACTAGAACAGGGGTCTGCAAAGTTGGCTCTTTTAAGACTGGTGGACTTCAACTCCCAGAATTCCCCAGCCAGCTATGCTATGCTGGCTGGGGAATTCTGGGAGTTGAAGTTCACCAGTCTTAAAAGAGCCAACTTTGCAGACTCCTGGACTAGAAGATCCAGGCATTTCCTAACAATTCTGTAATTTCAATTATATCCCAATGTCAACTCCCACAATTCTTCCCCCAAAGGCTACCGAGATGGTTAGGATGCCGTTACAGGAAAGATCCCTAAAATTTGACAATGGTTTAACGGGCCATCTGCCTCAGAAAAACCGTGCCTCCGTTAGATTTCAAAGGATCCTTCTCCTTGATTGGGTTATAACTTTATTCTATTCCATTGGTTTTCCGAGCGAAGCAGGAAAGGAAAGTCCTGTCTAAGGCTAAATATAAAGAAAGACCTATCTGAAGTCTGAGTTTGCAGACACCTCATGACCCAACTAGAGAATGTCATCAGCCACATGATAAAACAGATGTGGAGACCCTAGAAAGAGTGCAGAGAAGAGCAACCCAAGGTGATCAGGGGACTGGAGGCTAAGACATACGAAGGATGGTTCCAGGAACTGGGCATGGCTAGTCTAGGGAAGAGAAGGACCAGGGGAGACATGATAGCAGTCTTCCAATATTTGAGGGGCTGCTACAGAGAGGAAGGGGGTCAAGCTATTCTCCAAGGCACCTGAAGACCAGGCAAGGAAGAATGGATGGAAACTGACCAAGGAGAGATTCAACCTGGAAATAAGGAGACATTTTCTGACAGTGAGAACCATCCACCCATGGAACAGAAGTTGCCTTCGGAAGTTGTGGGAGCTTCATCCCTGAAGGCTTTCAAGAAGAGACTGGACTGCCATCTGTCAGAAACAGTGTAGAGTCTCGTGCATGCGCCGGGGGGGGGGGGGGGGGTTGGACTAGATGACCTGCAAGGTCCCTTCCAACTCTGTTAATCTGTTAAAAAGATGTCTGACTGAGATAATCTCACCCTGATGATATTTCCTCGTTGGGTGGTGAAACGCCTGCGAGAAAACAGCCAAGCTCAAGAGAGTACCAAGGAACCCCACAGTTCGACTCTAAAGCTACACCTCTTCTATGAAATTCCCAGCTGTTACTCAGCTGTTACTCAGAATATACTCACAGGTGTAGATTCAGAAGACTTCAGTCTGAAACGGCAACAGACAATCTCCACTATGAATCTTCCAACGTTGTGTAGAATGCCTACAGTAAGAGAACATGTTGAACATTTAGTTAGGCTGGTTATATGATTATAACCCTGGGTCCTTTTAGGAGAAGGTGCGGGGTATAAATTCGAATAAAGTAAATTACTACCAGCTTCCGACAAGCAATTCATTGGGGGGGGGGGGGGAGCTGTATTCATTTAACAACCATGTGATTTACTTAACAACTGTGGTTGATTTACTTAACAACTATGGCAAAAAAAAAAGCCATAAAATCAGGTGTGGCTTCCTTGTTTAACGATGGAAATTCTCAACCCACTTGTGGTTGTATCTAGAGCAGTTCCTGTATCTGTAATAACCCTGTTTCCCTGAAAATAAAACCCGGTCTTATATTAATTTTTGCTCCAAAAGTCACATTAGGTCTTATTTTCAGAGCAACATGGTGCTAAATGTGTCCATCTAGTTGACAATCTTAACTAGGGCTTATTTTTGAGGTAGGACGTCTACAATGTGTCCCCCTTTAAAAAAAACCACGCTAGAGCTTATTTTCCGGTTGGGTCTTATTTTGGGGTGAAAGCAGACTGTATTTTACCTGTAGTAGAAAAAATTCCTCCAACGATACCACAGAGTCTGACTACAAACTGCCAGAAGGGCATGTGTTCCTCGGTCACAGTCACCATAAGGGAACTGATATCGTATTTCATGAAAATCCCAGAAACTCCGTGGCTCCCGGCTGCGTGGTTGATCACTCGTTCCTAGGGAAAGCAGCAATGAAGGAAAACCGAATCAAGGATAGCTTTGCCATGCCATGTTAGGTCAAAGACAAATGGAGATTTACTTACACAAGACAGAAATCAGAGGCTGTCTAAACCAGGGTTGTCCAACTTGGGCAACTTTTAAGGCTTGTTGGCTTCAGCTCCCAGGATTCCCTGCCCGGCTGGGGAATTGGCTGGGGAATTCCGGGAGTTGAAGGCCGCAACTTTTCAAGTTGCCAAGGTTGAACAACCCTGAACCATACTGCATTATAGTATGGTATGCTGGTTTAACTGCTGCGGCCAGGAAGGCACTACAGAGGGGGAATCAATCCGCCACAAGAAACCATTGGTTGCCCTCTGACACCACTGGATGACCTCGTCAGATCTCACTGCTTTAGCAGAGTAAGGAAGATAGCCTAGAACTGTGTTGGCTTTTTTGGTGCAGCAGCTGCCAAAAAAGCCAACACAGTTCTAGGCTGCATAAACAGAGGGATAGAATCTAGATCACGTGAAGTGTTAATGCCACTGTATAGTGCCTTGGTAAGGCCACACTTGGAATACTGCATACAGTTTTGGTCGCCACGATGTAGAAAAGACGTGGAGACTCTGGAAAGAGTGCAGAGAAGAGCAACCAAGATGATTAGGGAACTGGAGACTAAAACATGACGAACGGTTGCAGGAACTGGGTATATCTAGTTTGATGAAGAGAAGGACCAGGGGAGACATGATAGCAGCCTTCCGATATCTCAGGGGTTGCCCCAAAGAAGAGGGAGTCAAACTATTCTCCAAGGCACCTGGGGGCAGAACAAGAAGCAATGGGTGGAAACTAATCAAGGAGAGAAGCAACTTAGAACTAAGGAGAAATTTCCTGACAGTTAGAACAATTAACCTCTGGAACAGCTTGCCTCCAGAAGTTGTGAATGCCCCAACCCTGGAAGTTTTTAAGAAGATGTTAGATAGCCATTTGTCTGAAATGGTATAAGGTTCCTGCCCAAGCAGGGGGTTGGACTAGAAGACCTACAAGGTCCCTTCCAACTCTGCTATTGTATTGTATTGTATACTCAGAGATGATTGACATCCTGGTCAGTGCCTCTTTGCATAGCCAGCCGAACAAATAGGTTTAAAGATCGTTTCTATCCTTGGGCTGTTGGACTTTTAAATACAACCACAATCACTCCACACACACAGAAAGAATATGATTATTCTTTCTTTTACTTTCTTTTTCCCCAACTAATTACTTGTGCAGGGATGAAGTCTTCACGCTATTTATGTTGCTTGCATTTGTTGTTATGGATTGCACCAGTGAGTGCAATCCATGCAATTTAAAACCAATTTCGTTGTATTTATTTTGTACAATGGTCTTTTTTTGTTTTGTTTGTTTGAAGCCCCAACTTACCCTTTCTGTCACTGCAAACTGATGCGTCTCTGCTGAAATTTTGTGCGTTTGAAGTTTTGTTGGCACCACAGTAACAAAGTACTGGAACATCTGATTGTCTGCAAAACCCCATCCCACCCAAAAGAAAAAAAATAATAGTTAAAACCCAATGCATCACGCAGGAAAACAAGTCTGCACACAAACCTACATTGTTGGTTTTATTGAGGGCCGCATCAGGGTTATGTTTGACCTGGGGGAGGAGGAGACGTGGTCGTCTTTTTCTTTTAAACAGTGTTTTTTTTTTGGCTACATATTTTAGTTTCTTTTATAAACAGAGTTTTGTCCTGTTTCGTGATTTTTCCCCCCCCCAGATAAATAAAACCCACTTACGATCTGATGCAATCTTTTCGGTGCCGTCTAAAGGATTAATAATGCCTGGGATGAGCTCTCCAAAAGATAAGTGATCTATCCGATGGGAGAAATTGTATGCTGGAAGACACAACGGAAAAACAACCCGGTCAATTTTAGCTATGGGCACGTATACCGTATTTTTCAGAGTATAAGACACTCCGAAGTATAAGACGCACCTAGCTTTTCGGGGAGGAAAACAAGGGGAAAAAATCTGCCTCCGCCTCCCAGCAATTTGCCTCCTTGCAGCAAACAGCAAATTAGCACAAGTAGCTGATTGTCACGCCCTCCCCCACACGGTCAGCTGTTTCAGGCTGCAGGGATTGCCATAGCCTAATGCCAACTGCTTGTGCTAATCAGGGTGTGCTGAAGCTGAAACTAAAACAGGCTGTTTGCTGCAAGGAGGCAAACTGAGAGACAGAGGCCAAAGAGTGGGGGCTGGGGTGGGGGGGCTACATTTGTGAAAAATGGGGCATGCAGAGATTTGAGAGGTCTGCAAACTGCTCCTGCAGGCTGTTGGCAAAAATGAACAAAAACAGCTCGTTTTTCATGAAAACGGGCCCGTTATTTGCCAAAAACGTCATGCATAGCCATTAGGAGGCTTGTAGACTGCTGCTGAGAAAGGCCAAAAAGGAGCAAAAAGGCCTGTTTTTCCCTCGGTTTTGCCTTCCCAAGCCCCCAGGAGCACTCTGGAAGCCTCCTAAAGGCTCTGCACGGCCATTTTTGCAAAGGGGGTGGAGTTTCAGGAGGCCAACAATGCTGTATTCAGTGTATAAGATGCACCCAGATTTTCATCCTCTTGTTTGGGGGGAAAAAGGTGCGTCTTATATTCTGAAAAATACGGTATCCATATTGGATTATATACAGTGGACACAGCATGGAAACTCCTTCATGGCTTCGATCCACACCGTTAAGGTTGCCCCCGCCAAACATAATGCCCAATTATTTCGCGAGAAAGCAGACCGTTGCTGGAGATAAAAGCATCTGGAAGACCTTCCCACCCCGTGCCAAGCAATAAGGAGATACGGGTGTGGCTCTCCTTCAGCAACGCCACACTGCAAA
The DNA here is from genome assembly GCA_039707465.1 of Rhabdophis nuchalis. Lineage (NCBI taxonomy): Eukaryota > Metazoa > Chordata > Lepidosauria > Squamata > Natricidae > Rhabdophis > Rhabdophis nuchalis. The sequence goes on along the minus strand of CM077656.1, from coordinate 25,311,991 downwards.
ATCTAGTTGGGGTGTGTGTTTGTTTCAGCACACACATCCAGAGGCCGGCTGTATTTTGGCAACGCGTCTGGAAAGATTTCTCCCAAGCGCCATGCGACAAATAAATACTTCCACGGCAAGGAACAGAGCTGGCTTACATTCGTGGCTCACAAGGGCTGCCAAATGTGCGTGGCCCCTCGGGTGGGGGATTGCCCTAAAAAGAAAGAAAAGAAAAGAAAAGAAAAGAAAAGAAAGAAAGAAAGAAAGAAAGAAAGAAAGAAAGAAAGAAAGAAAGAAAGAAAGAAAGAAAGAAAGAAAGAGGGTTGGAATTCAAGAATGTTCTCCAAAGGCAGACTTCATCAAAGAAGTGATACACAAATGAGCCACTATAGCAGGGGTCCCCAATGTGTGAGCCACGGCTTATTCGCAACCGGGCCGCGCGAGTCACAGCCCCACTCGCAATGAGCATCCCGGGGGCTCGCGCATCCCGGGGGCTCGAAGTTGAAGTCCCTCCCCCCCCTCCATCTTAAAAGTTGCAAACCCGGGTTTATAGCATTTCAGGAAGGGAAATGAACATACTTGCCAACGGTAACGTGAAAATTCCCTGCTACTTTATTGACATAGAGGTGCCCATGAATTCTGCAGGCGTCAGCCGAATGTACGGGATTGTCCTCCCTGCGGATTTTTTTTTTTTTTAAAAGCATTTCTTAAAAAAAGTAGCACTTCGCATTTTACAAAGCCTTGCAAAATACAATACTTTTTTGCTCATAGTCGAATCTAATGTAATGGCCCCCAATGACCATGGAAGTAGATACAAGCTCGCCAATTGAGAAAAAAAACGGGAGGGACTTACGGGGGGTGTCTTAGAACAGGGGTCCCCAACCCCCGGTCCGTGGACTGGTGCCGGTCCGTTGCTTGATAGGAACTGGGCCGCAGTGAGCGGCACAACTCTTAGAAAGGGCTGGAGAGGAGGAGGAGGGAGGAGGGGGTAGCCCCCTGGACAGAGCGTGCGCTGAGGGCGGGAGAGCGCAGGCGCAGCCGCTCACGCCTTTGGGGACCCAAGAGGGGTGAGTGAGCCGACTCACCTCCCGCACGTGCATGCGCCGCCTGTTCCCCCTCCCCCCACTCCCTCTCTACGCTGGCCGAGCCATGGCCACCGGTCCGCGGAATATTTTTAACATGAAACCGGTCCCTGGTGCCAAAAAGGTTGGGGACCCCTGTCTTAGAAGACAGGATGTAGAATAACAGGACTGGAAGGGACCTTGGGGGTGTCCTAGTCCAACCACCTACTCTAGCAGGAGAACCTATACCAGGAGTCGACACTCAAAAGAGCCGATTTGCGCTCATTTACCACAGAAAACACCGGGAGCCACAAAACCCTTCTGACATCTACAATGAAGATAACAGTGCGCCATTTGCCAATTTCTCAACGCATGTTTTTCCCTCCCTCCCCAAGGCCAGGAGACCCTGAAGCTACCGCCTCACCTTGGTGGAAGTGCCGTTGAAGCACTTTTAAAAGCACTTTTGAATATTATGTCTTGAAGAGAATGTTCTTCCTGCAGCCGGGCCTGAATATTTTGTAATATCCTAGAAATAAAGCAAAAAGACAAAGATTTAACTATTCTATCTATCTATCTATCTATCTATCTATCTATCTATCTATCTATCTATCTATCTATCTATCTATCTATCTATTTAACATCTATCTATCATCTATTTTATCTAATCTATGTATCTATCATCTATCTCTCTATCTCTCTAATTCATCTATGTATCTATCTATCTTTATCATCAATCTATCATCTCTCTCTATCTAATTTATCTAATCTCTCTATCTCTAATTTATCTAATCTCTCTCTCTATCTAATTTATCTAATCTCTCTCTCTATCTAATTTATCTGATCTCTCTATCTCTCTATCAATCATCTAATTTATCTAATCTATGTATCTATCATCTATCTCTATCATCAATCTATCATCTATCATCTCTCTATCATCTAATTTATCTAATCTATGTATCTATCATCTATATCATCTCTATCATCTCTCTCTATCATCTAATTTATCTAATCTATGTATCTATCATCTATCTCTATCATCTATATTCTATTTTAAATATTGTATTGTTTGTATTTATAAATATGCTTTTAAAATCCTGTGCACCGCCCCTAGTCCCTTCGGGGAGAGGGTGCGGTCTACAAATCAAATAATTCAAATCAAATCAATCTATCATCTATCTATCTATCTATCTATCTATCTATCTATCTATCTATCTATCTATCTATCTATCTATCTATCTATCTATCAATCATCTAATTTATCTTATCTATGTATCTATCATCTATCTCTATCATCTATCTATCTATCTATCTATCTATCTATCTATCATCTAATTTATCTATGTATCTATCAACTATCTCTATCATCAATCAATCAATCTATCTATCTATCTATCTATCTATCTATCTATCTATCTATCTATCTATCTATCTATCTATCTATCTATCTATCTATCTATCTATCTATCATCTAATTTATCTATGTATCTATCATCTATCTCTATCATCAATCTATCTATCTCTATATCTCTGCCTGTCTTTCTTTCTATCTTTCTATCTTTCTATCTATCTATCTATCATTCTATCTATCTATCTATCTATCTATCTATCTATCTATCTATCTATCTATCTATCTATCTATCTATCTATCTATCTATCATACATTATAGTTACTTATATTATATAGTTAGTTTTATGTTTCCCTGTTCTTCTCCCTTCCTTACTATCTTATGATTTCTTTTTGGGGCAGGGGGGAACCTCCCCCTTTGCCTGCCTTTTCTTTGTGACTGTAAATCCCAGTGAAATCTTGGTCATTATAATGACTGGATTATTACCTTTGCCACTCTCTTTGCATGGGGCTGAGTTCAAAGATCACCTAAAACAAAACAAAAATAAATGATGAAAGTGGAGAAAAATACCATCTTCGTTCGTTTCTCAAACAAAAAGATTGCGAGTCTGAGAAAGCTGCACAAAAAGATAACTCAGCATTGCAATCCGTTTGACAGGTGGTTAAGGAACTGGGCTAGAAAAATGGGAAACACTGTACAAGCCTCCTAAAGGCTATGCATGCCCCATTTTAAAGCAAAAAACGGGCCCGTTTTCGGGAGGTCTGCAAAGTGCAAAAACTTTTTTTTTTTTTAAATGTGCCCCTTCAAAATCTTGGTGTGTCTTATATGCCGAAAAATATGGTAAATAGGAAACTCCCACTTACTGGTTCGTAGACCAATCCATCTGCAGTAGCGACCATCGTTTCCGCTAAATCCAGGACGTCGGCCCCAATATCTGTTCCCAAAAGTTGAAAAGGGAAAGGTAAAAATTTGCAAAGGTTTACATAAACCGTTTCTCTTCTAAATCTCGGTTATTCAAAGAAATGTCGATTTGATCCAGGTCTCAATACATGGGTACGGTAAAAGTTCCCCCCGTACAAATATGCTAGTCGTTCCCAACTCTAGGGGGCGGTGCTCATCTCCATTTCAAAGTCGAAGAGCCAGCACACTGACAAAACAAAGATCTATGTTTAACAATTCAGTGCAAATGAGCTATAAATCATCTTCTTTTAATGATCCCATAATCCCTTGCGGGGTGGAGTCTGGGAAACTGAATGGAACTGAGTGTTTAGTGGCCAGATGCCCTTCCTGTCGCCATTGCGGAGTTTTTGTTCAGCGGATATATTTTCAGTGTGCCGAGAGAGAGAAATATCTGTCTAGGATCGAACTCACAAGCCTCCTAATTGTGAGGCGAGAGCGCCGCCTCTGGGCCACCGCATGCTATAAAGGTATTTATTTACAATACAATACAGTAGCAGAGTTGGAAGGGACCTTGGAGGTCTTCTAGTCCAACCCCCTGCCCAGGCAGGAAACCCTATACCATTTCAGACAAATGGCTATCCAACATCTTCTTAAAGACTTCCAGTGTTGGAGCATTCACAACTTCTGGAGGCAAGCTGTTCCACTGATTAATTGTTCTGACTGTCAGGAAATTGCTCCTTAGTTCTAAGTTGCTTCTGTCCTTGATTAGTTTCCACCCATTGCTTCTTGTCCTGCCCTCAGGTGCTTTGGAGAATAGTTTGACTCCCTCTTCTTTGTGGCAGCCTCTGAGATGTCAGAAGGTTTATTTATGTCTCCCCTTAATTTATTCATTTAGGGAAAGTCATCAAGGATCTTCTTTCAATAATAGATCTGTCAAAGCTTGAAGAGAGGAATCTCGCCCAGCATTATCTGATTTTGAACTTGATTTCATGAGTAAGTTGTCAGTCCAGCCTGAATAAGTATTGTAATAAAACAAAGATCCAAATCAGAATACTTACGCTGGCACTTCATTGCAACTGTGATGTCTACATTTATTCTTAATTTACTGGAAGAGAAGAGAACACAAATGGGTTAATTTCACCATCGTGCTAATGTCGTTCTACTTTGTCCTGATGTGTGTTACAGTCCTATTAAAGACCACAATTGAACTCAAAATGGGTGTTGCTAAGGGACACAACTTCGCAACTAACAACCAATGGGTAGAATAATCTCGGCTGCTTTCATTTAGAGAAACTCAATCCCAAATCTTTTATAAATGTCCGTTGGGACAATATTCTCCAACCTAGAACTTTCTAAGAAGTGCCACGGAGGAAAACTTAACATCTGGAAAGCAACAGGTTGGGGCTTAATTAGATTAATTACATAGCATCAAGCCTTACTCCTCGGAGGCCAATTAGAAAGTCAGAAGCCAACCTCGCGCCGAGCCTCAATTGGGCAATTTGAGTGCGAACCACTTCGCTTGTTGAACTTGTTTGTATTCAGAGAGAGAAAAATAAAAAGAATAGAATAACAGAGTTGCAAGGGACCCTGGAGGTCTTCTAGTCCAGGGGTCTCCAACCTTTTCAACTTTAAGTCTGAAGGACTTCAGCTTTGCTGGCTGGAGAAGTCTGGAAGCTGAAGTCCTTCAGACTTAAAGTTGCAAAGGTTGGAGACCCCTGTTCTAATCCAACCCCCAGCTCAGGCAGGAAACCCTGTACCGTTTCAGACAAATGGCTATCCAACATCTTCTGAAAGACTTCCAGTGTTGTAGGCTTCACAACTTCTGGAGGCAACTTCTGTTCCACTGCTTCATTGTTCTCACTGTCAGGAACTTTCTCCTTAGTTCTAAGTTGCTTCTCTCCTTGATTAGTTTCCACCCATTGCCTCTTGTTCTACCCTCAGGTGCTTTGGAGAATAGTTTGACTCCCTCTTCTTTGTGGCACCCTCTGAGATATTGGAAGGCTGCTATCCTGTCTCCCCTGGTCCTTCTTTTCATCAAACTAGACATACCCAAAATTCCTGCAACCGTTCATATGTTTTATCCTCCAGTCCCCTCATCCTCTTTGTTGCTCTTCTCTGCCCTCTTTCTAGAGTCTCCACATCTTTTTTTTTAATATTGTGGCGACCAAAACTGGATGCAAATATTCCAAGTAACGCAAGTAACTCACCTTACATTTCCATCTAAAGAAAGATTTATTACTCCGTAATAGAAATCTGCCTGGAATTTTATTTTTTGGTTAAGAGAACAGCTAACTTCCTCTCTGAAGAAACCTCGCCTGGAGAATAGTATCTCGCCTACTGTTTTTAGTCTAAAGAAAGGTGCCCAACCTTGGCAATGTTAAGTTATAGTTTTATTAAAATTAATTTAATAAACTATACCTATAATGTGAAGAAGAATTGTGGACTTCTAGGATTCCAGAAGTCTTTGTTGAAGTCTCCAACCTTTTCAACTTTAAGTCTGAAGGACTTCAGCTTCCAGACTTTGTTGAAGTCCAAAACTCTTAACCTTGCCAAGTTTTAATTTATGAGTTTTTAAATTTAAATTTATTTTAAGCAGGGTATTGATTTAATTTAGTTATTATTTAGTCATATTTTGTATTTATGTATATTTAGTTTAAATCTCTGTTCGCCGCCACCGAGTCCCTTTGTGGTGAGATGGGTGCGGGTTACAAATGTGAATAATAAATAAAATAATAAATAAAGGTTGGACAACAACCCTGGTCTAAAGCGAGATAGGATTGTGATAAGAGACACGCTGGGCTTTTTTTTAAAGAAACACGGATAAAATAATTGTGTGATGCCACTCTGCGCATTATTGGAGAAGCCCCATTGTATTCAAAGGGCGCAAACCAAAATATTTATGAACTCCGATGCAACATGTGGATGAGAGCAGATATAATCATGTTTTAACTGAAGGCGGAGAAGAGAAAACTCAATAAAAAGAATGCTTTTTACTGGGAGCTATTACCCATGATTGCTGTATCTTGAAATTTGCAAGCGCTGCCTCTAGGTTTCAGGTTGAGCCAGAAATCACTTATTTATCTCCATGACAACAGCACAAAAAAATCCAAACAACTATTATTTCCAAAAGGGTGGGTTTTTAAAAAAAAAAAAAATCACATCAGCTTCCAGCAGAGATACAAAATGTTTTTGGTGCCCCCGAAGACGCATGTAGAGCACACCAGCGTGAGACCAAGAAATGCATGTAAACTCTCAGCTTGAAAGATGGAAAACAGGCAAAAAAAATATTGGGAGTAGGATTCACTTCTTAACGGAGAAAATTCCCAAAGGGAATATAAAGATAAATTTTGGCAACAAAAGGCATTGGGGCTGGATAATCTTGTCAGGTTTATGTATATATTAGAGGTGGAGAGCCTTTGAGAGGCTTTATGCCACATCATTTCATTTTAATGTTTGCCGGTTAGTGTACATTCAAACAATAACGTATTCTATTCTATTCTGGTCTTTTATTTCTATTTCTATTCTATTTTGTTCTTTTAATTCTATTCTATTCTATTCTAATTATATTCTATGCTATGCTATGCTATGCTATATTTTCTAATCTATTCTATTCTATTCTGGTTTTTTATTTCTATTTCTATTCTATTTTGTTCTTTTAATTCTATTCTATTCTATTCTAATTATATTCTATGCTATGCTATGCTATGCTATATTTTCTAATCTATTCTATTTTATTCTGGTTTTTTATTTCTATTTCTGTTCTGTTCTATTCGATGCTATTCTATGCTATATTTTCTTTTCTTTTCTATTCTATTCTATTCTCTATTCTATTCTCTATTTTCTATTCTATTGTAGTCTATGCTATGCTATATTTTCTATTCTATTTTCTATTCTATTCTATTTCTATTCCATTCCATTTTTCCTATCCTATGCTATGCTATACTATATTTTCTATGCTATGCTATTCTATTGTATTCAATTCTATGCTATGCTATTTTATGCTATTCTATGCTATTCCATATTTTCTATGCTACACTATACCATGCTATGCTATTCCTGATTCTCTTCTCTTCTATTTTTGATTCTATCCTATTCCTGATTCAATTCAATCCTATTTCTGATTCTATTCTATTCTATTTCTGAGACTGAGAGTTCTAGTCCCGCCTTAGTGATGCAAGCCAGCGGGGTGACTTTAGCGCAATCCCCAGGAGACGGTGATTCTAGTCCCGCCTTAGGCGCAAAAATCCGCTGGGTGACTTTGGCCCAATCACCAGGAGACGGTGAGTTCTAGTCCCGCCTTAGGCGCAAAAACCCGCTGGGTGACCTTGGGCCAGTCACTCTCTCTCTCAGTGCAATTCACCTCACAGGGTTGTTGTTGTGGGGGAACAACATTCAGGAGGAGGAAGGTGGGCTGGGTATGTTCCATGCCTTACGTCACTTGTAAAAATAATAAAGGCGGGATTAAAATAACAAAATAAAAAATAAACAAAATTAAAAAATAATAAAATAAAATAACAAAATATAAATTACATTAAATTAAAACGACATCAAGAGGGGGGCTTGCCTTATTGCACTCGCTGATAAACAGGGGGCTAAAGGATAGGGCAGTGATGGCGAACCTATGACACGGGTGCCACAGGTGGCACGCGGAACCATTTCTTAGGGCACGCGAGGCGTTGGCCAGTCAGCTCCAGTGCGCATGTGTGCCCTGGCCAGCTGATTTAGGCCTTCTTTTGAGGCCGTTTTTCGCCCTCTGGAGGCTTCAGGGAAACTCCCGAAGCCTCTGGAGGTGGGGAAGGGAGGCTGTTTTCGCCCTCCCCAGGCTCCTAGAAAGCCTCCGGAGCCTGGGGAGGGCAAAAAAAGTGTGCCAAGAGCAGGGGTTCACGCACATTGCATTATGGGTGTGGCACACCCATGCACGACCCCCCTTCGCTCCCCCTGCTTTTGGCACGCGAGCCAAAAAAGGTTCGCCATCCCTGGGATAGGGCATAAGCAGTTCGCAGATACAGGGACCTAACCCCTTCCCCTTTCACTAAATCCCTCTAATGAGCTTTTGGGATAACGGAGATTTTAAGCAGCTTGACTGTGTGGCAATACCCTCCCTTAACAGCTTTGTTCCTAAACAAATCTGTGTGGATCCACCTTCCCTTTCCCCTTCAGAGGTGTACCAAAGCATGTTTCTTCCAGAATGTCCCAGAAGGACACTTAATAATCTTGTTTTTGTTTTTGTCTTCACCACCTGGTGCTCCTGTGTTATCAAGACCTCAAGAATGACCGTATTTTTTCCGGACCATCTTCCTACCTGCTAGGTTAGCCAAAATGTTCAAAATATGTCTAGTAAATGTTGGAGAGGTAACCAAAAATCTGGCACATATTACCATCTAGGGTGGAACTTGTGTTAAAGCCACCCAAAAAAAAAAGAAATTGGGCAAAAATATGCATGTGGTCAGAAAAGATGTTAGGAAAACATGTACCGTATTTTTCAGAGTATAAGGCGCACCGGAGTATAAGACGTACCAGGATTTTGAAGAGGCAAGCTAAAAATAAAAAAAAGTTTTTGCACTCTGCAGACCTCCCCAAAACAGGCTGTTTTTCGCAAAAACAGGCCCGGTTTTTTCCCAACAAAAAAAATGGGGATGAATAGCCTTTAGGAGGCTTGTAGAGTGCTCCTGGGGGGTGCCCCCTGAAATATGAGCAAAAGGTCCGTTTTTTGCAAAAACGGGCCCATTTTTTGTCAAAAAAAGAGACATGTATAACCTTTAGGAGGTTTATAGTGTTCCTGGGGGAAGGGGGGGGTGCAAAAGTGAGCAAAAAATGGGCCTCTTTTGCTCATTTCTGCCCTCCCCAGCCCCCAGGAACACTCTGGAAGCCTCCTAAAGGTTCTGCACGGCCATTTTTACTAAGGGAACAGGGTTTCTTGAGGCCTGTATTCAAGTGTATAAGACGCACCCAGATTTTCAGCCTCTTTTTTGAGGTGGGAAAAGGTGCATCATATACACCAAAAAATACGGTAATGTAAGAATTTTGCAACTGTAGCCCTTAAAGGCATCAAGATTGTTTAAAAACAAAAACAAAAAATTAAGCCACCTACAATCAATACGACTTTTTTTTTTTTAAGTAATCGAGGGTGAAGCCTTACCTAGTATAATCCTTGTCCACTTCATATTCGTATTTCATCCAGGTGTCTCGATAGACCGTGAACTCCATTATGGTTAAGAGCGCCATGGTTGTAAAAGCTATTAGAGAAACTGGGGGGGGAAAGAAGAACATAATGAGGTAAAAATAATATGGCATTGACTGGGAGAAGCTATAAACTATAATAGGTTAAGTCAGCGTTCACCAACTGGTGGTCCATGAACCACTGGCGGCCCGCGCGAAAATTTGGGTGGTCCGTAGAAAAATTATTTCCGTTTTTTATATTGCACTAAATCAGGGATCCTTAAATTACGGCCCCTGGGACGGATACGTGCAATAAATATTTGTGTTGCTGCAGAGAGTCTCCCCTTTTGGGGTCTTTTTGTGCGGGGTTGGAGGGGGGCAGAAATTCCGACTTGGAGTCTGCTTCAGCCTCCTAGTGGGGGGCTTTGGGCCAAGGCTAGAGGGAAGCGTCGCTGGGGGCGAAGAGCCAGAGGGCCTCGTTCCAGTGGGACTGCATCCTGGCCTGGAACTGGCTGAGCTTCCAGGCGCTGGCACCTGGCCTTGCAAGAGGACGTTGCAGCCGAAAATGGAGCTCGGCGGCCCACAAAACGCTCGGGCCCCTTCAGGTACCCCCGAAACGAGTAGCGTTGAGCTGGCGACACACCCCCAGCTCCCCGGTTGGCTTAAATGCAGGTAAGGAACACGGGCGGGCGGGCCCTTCAAAACACAGCGGTGTTAGGATAATTATGCTGAAGTTGGGTTGACAATATATATAAGCCAGGAATTTTAAAGGGTATATGTAACTTTAAAGACTATGTGGAATCTGATTGGCTGTGCTTCCCGGCTCAATCATAAAAGGCAGCTGGAAACATAGTTCATTCCCTTTTTGCTTTCCTTTTGATTGCCACTGAGGAAGAAGCTGAACCTGAAGACAGAAGAAGAATCATTGTTTTGACTGACTGTAAAATAACTGTGGTTTTGGTGAAGGACTGTTTATTGTTAGAGGAGTTAGTATCACTGTTTAGAAGAAGCATTTTAGTTACATCAAGAGTAAAGGCTATTTATTTTTCTACTATCAGGGTTTTAGAGTTTTTGTGTGGTTTAAGCAATGTATCTCTTGCTGTATTGCACTATTCCACCTGTTTATTTTTCAACAGGGGTGTCATTACCCCTAACAAGCGGTACAGTGGCCCGCCTGTACTGGGGCGTTCCGGTCGCAACCCACCCCCTGGATTTACCTGTTCCTCCACTTGTTGAAGTCTCTATGTAGCTTTCTGGAACCTTTGGGAAAGCGTCCAATTCTTTCACTAAATTCAAAGTCTTCTTACGATTCAGACGTCTCATCTTCAATCCCTTCCTTCATATAGACACGGCGTCTGCAAGGAGCGTCACTGAGTGAGACCCAAAAAATATATATATATCACAAAACGTTCATCTTCTTTTGAAAAAGTTTTATTGGTTTTAACAATTTATGTTGGGAAAAGGGGTAAATAAGGTAATGAATAATATTTGGAGCTTCCACATCGGATCTGATGACCGTCTCCGAGTCTTCATACATATTCAATTAAAAAGAAATTATCAAGGGGAAGGGGTACATACATTTTAAAATCATAAAATTTCATATTATTTTATACATTCAATTACTTTATACTATTGACGTCCGTACAGGAATTACTAAAAAAAATATAACAAATTATTTTTGCGATCTGAGCCTCTTTGCTATAGTCTCTTCCTCCTCCCCCCCACTAGCAGGCGGACCCGTGGCCCCTCCCGTTCCCATCTCATCATCATCCAGGATTGAGGAATGTTTTTTAAGAAAATTATGCGCCTCTTCAACTGTTTTAATTCTAACTCTTCCTCCCTCCCAGAATACCAGCATCCCTTCCGGCATCAACCACTTGAACCACACCCCCTTTTTAAATAATTTTTTAGTTAAGAAGGAATAATTCCTTCTTATATCTCTTATTTTCTTTGGGATCTGTTTCAATATGGCCACCTCGTTTTGCTGATACATCAAAGGACCCCCTCTCTGCGCTCTCAGTATCTCCTCTCTCGTTGACCTTCTTATAAATTTAATATGTATCTCTCTGGACAAAACGTTCATCTTAACACACAGCAGCTTTAACAGGGCCATGCCATAACTCTGAATACAAAAGTTATGCAAACCCTTATGAATTAATCTTGACTTATGCTAAAATCATGTCCGGTGGCGGGGTGGATAAAAATTAATGGTGTTTTTAAAAAAAATAAAAAATGGATGTTTAATTCAAATTGGATTTTTTTTTAATTTCAAATTGGATTTTTTAAATTTTAAATGGGATTTTTTTTTTAATTCAAATTGGATTTTTTAAAATTTTAAATGGGATGTATGTTTATTTTTATCTAATTTATTTTAATAAAATGCTTTTGGAGTAAAAAAAATCTATCTAAAGGGAGTTTTCTATTTAGGATACATTAATCATTTAGTTTCTTCAGCAGGAAAAGGAGTTTAGTTATGTAGCACGAGAGGCTGCCTATTCTGCAATATTTACATTTTTTGGTAAACTCATTCAATGGAGGCAAGCTGAGATAACATGCTGCATTGCACTGCATTGATGCACCCGTGCAATTTTGCACATCAGAGATGGCGGTTGCTCTTTAAAAACTACGATTTAAATAGAGTCGATTTAAATCAAGCCTTTTTTTTACTGGTGATTTTAATCGACTTGATTTAAATCAAATCTACCCTGTCCGGTTGCGGGTTTTTTTTCCTTATTCTTGAAATTTACTGAGGAGGGGGGGTACTTTGCAATGGAAATGCTTCTTCTCCATCGGCTAATTTTCTCTTCCAACTTCTCATGCTTTACTAGATGTATGGATTGAGTAATCCCTGACTCTGGTTAGAATACAGTAACCCGACCAAAACACAGATAAACGATTTCTACAATCCGCGTTGGCAATAAAGCCATTTTTAAAGAAAAGTATCCCACAGACCATAACGTTATTTGGATTAGGGATTGGCTTTCTTCTCTTTCTTTTTTTCTTTTTGCAATGTGGGCCATGAATTATGCAAATTCCCTTCCGGCTTTTTCCATTTACGGATACCAAGCTGCGCTTAAAAGCACTTTATTTGAAATTTTGCTGGACAGCCAAACCCGTTAAAACACAAGGCAATTTCACTCATGAAAGCACAGGTTTGAAACAAATATCCCTAACACCCTTTGGTGTGTGTGTGTGTGTGTGTGTGTGTGTGTTCCAGCATAACTCTGGAACGCCTGGACCGCTGAAATGACTTGGTACACAGATGACTTACTCTCTGGAAACAAACACTGTGGGAGAAAGACACCCCTTAGGGTGTGGGTGTTTGTCTGTGTGTCCCAGCATAACTCTGGAATGCCTGGACTGCTGAAGTGAATAGGAATGAATTATATCTACAGTGCCAAATCACAGTACTTTTGACAGTGATAGTGTGCATTATATATATACATACATATACATGCATACATATATATGATGTGTCAAACATTACCTGTATTCTTTGTTTCTTCTGCGTTACCAAACAAGGAGGAGCCTGACCGAGTTTTGGATAGAGATTCTGGAGCAAAAAATAATAATAATACAGATATTAATCAGGGAATTTACAGGAGGTCAGAGAAGCAGAAATATTCCAAACAAAACTGCATCTGGCCAGAATTTTTCCATCTTTTCCAGCCTTGAGTGAGCGCATGCAATCAGACGATAAGTCAACTTTTCACATAAATGAATCTACGATGAGGGGTGAGTGGAGGAAAAACCTACAAATCTTGCAAAGAGTTAGGGATGGAGGAACAGTTGAATCTGCCTCCAAGCTTTGACAAGGTTTATAAGAAGGCAACAATGAGAAATCAGCATAGGCCAGGGGTCTGCAAAGTCGGCTCTTTTAAGACTGGTGGACTTCAACTCCCAGAGTTCCCCAGCCAGCCAAGCTGGCTGGGGAATTCTGGGAGTTGAAGTCCACCAATCTTAAAAGAGCCGACTTTGCAGACCCCTGGCATAGGCTATTCATTTGGGGGTTTGCAAAAAATCTCAGCTCTCCTTCAGCCAAGCCACCACCTTCACTCAAAAGCAACGGGATGTCAATCAATTCTGAGTCGTCTAATTCCCACCCCGGTGGGAATTAGTCAGAACTAACTAACCGCTTACTAAGGAGCGAGCCGCAAGCAGAAATGGGGCAACCCACGCGAGAAACGGAGCCGACTTAAGGGCAAGATTTAACTTGGTTCGTCTTCTTCTAAACTGACACTTTGATACGCCGATGTCCTGTTGTAAGGGTGAAAAATACGTCCCTTTTTTTCCGTGCCGTTGTAACTTGGAACGGTCACTAAATGAACTATTGTAAGTCGAGGAGTACCTGCACACAGCAGTTGGCCCAGGAGCAAAATATTGCAGCAATAAAGCCTTGCAGTCAACCCTGGGGATTTTCATCCCTCTCTAATTCCCCTTTTGTAAAGAGTGAGTAAAGCACCCAGCGGACGCCTGGCTCTTTAGAAAGCATGAAGTAACTGCAACAGTCTCCGAAGTGAAAAACAGAGGCGATGCCAACTTTAACAGCCTTAATGTTGCAATGCAGTCAAGTGTGCGGGATGTTGACTTTTCTTTTCTTTTCTTTTAAACGCCAAACGAATCCTGTCTTGCCATTCACCTGCGTCCCTGTCTAAGGTGCACCTGCAGCAAGGCAGCCAATCAGCAACTGCCAAATCGCCTTTTAAAACAAAACAAAAAAACCAGGAAAGAAAATTCTAGGGATCCTGATTTATTTATTTTTAATTTCCCTTCTTCTCCCTGGAGGTTTCCCTCCCTGGCCACCCCCAATGGGCCATTTACAAAACTTTTTTGAGATTCCAGGATTTAAGGAATGGCTTTTGCTGATCTTTGGGTTTGCAGTTCTAGAAGAGCGAAGGAGAAAACAGGGAAGGAAACATTTAGATGTGGACCTTCTGCATTCCTATCGAATCCTACTTCTTTAGTCAACGCACGCGACAAGGTCGACTACACAAAAAAGAGGGTGTCTTAACTCGAGGGCAAACCAAGAGCTTCACACAAAACCCCCACGATTATATATTGCTTTATTATTATTGGAAGTTAACTTCCTTCTGTCCAGGGTCTGTGTGAGATAGATAGATAGGTAGGTAGGTAGGTAGGTAGGTAGGTAGGTAGGTAGGTAGGTAGGTAGGTAGGTAGATAGATAGATAGATAGATAGATAGATAGATAGATAGATAGATAGATAGATAGATAGATAGATAGATAGATAGATAGATAGATAGATACTGTAGATGATAGATATACAGAGAGAGATGATAGGAGAGAGAGAGATGATAGATGGATAGATATACAGAGAGAGAGAGAAATGATAGATGATAGATAGATATAGAAATGATAGATGATAGATACAGAGAGAGAATGATAGATAATATAGATGAATAGATATAGATACAGAGAGAGAGAAAGAAATGATAGATGATATAGATAGAGGTATATATGATAGATAGATAGATAGATAGATAGATAGATAGATAGATAGATAGATAGATAGATAGATAGATAGATAGGATGTATATTCCTTGACTTACAAGTCCATTTAGTGACCGTTCAAAGTTACAATGGCAGTGAAAAAAATGACTTATGACCAGTTTTCAAACTTAAGACCGTTGAAGTCATCCCTTTGCTCAGGTGATCAAAATTCAGAGGCTTGGCAACTGACATGTACTGATGACTGTTGCCAAATAAATAAATAAATAAACAAACAAACAAACAAACAAACAAATATTTTGTGCTGATAAATAAATAAACAAGGGAGACTAGTATAGATCTATTTCAAGCTGTTTAGCTCTCATCAGCTAGCCATACCCTTACTGGGATTCGAACCGGGGCTGTATTACATGTGAGGCAGATATATATATATATATATATATGCAAGCAGCCATCAGAATTTCCTATTTTAATGTGTCATTTTCTCAGTGTATCCAGAGAAATACAAGGGAGCATCAAGAGGAAATGTTTGGAGAAATGTGTCATCTTTCCCACATTCACATCACAACCAAAAAGAGCCTTTAAAAGCCATCAGCGGAGAAGAATATACATTTCCATGGTAATAATGAGCTGCAGGCTCTCGACATCCTTTTCCTAACAAGATCACGCTTATAAGATTTTGGGGTGTTTCTGGGCCAAATGTTCACAATGCTACTGGTCAAAATGCAGCACAACCGTCAACTTTTCCTTATCGGAAGAAGAAACGGCGTGAAAACACAACTACCCTCGGCCAAACTGCACACCCACTGTTCATTTCCCTGGCAGTCGTGAGAATGGCTTTACTGCAACAACAGTCCACGTGGGGGGTGGGGGTGGGGTGGGGGAATGTGGGTTGCAATTGACAGATGTCAAAATGCAAATTGATTTAAGGTTGAATGGGGAGGGGCGGCTTGGAAAAGAAAAAAAAAACCTCAGCTCTCCTTCAAGCCAAATTATAATAT
Organism: Rhabdophis nuchalis; assembly: GCA_039707465.1. Classification (NCBI taxonomy): domain Eukaryota; kingdom Metazoa; phylum Chordata; class Lepidosauria; order Squamata; family Natricidae; genus Rhabdophis; species Rhabdophis nuchalis. The sequence continues at coordinate 25,296,078 of CM077656.1, read as the reverse complement.
TTACATCAAAAGCCACAACTTGTCACTCAATTCCGAGCCGTTCCATTCACCCCAATGCCAGCATTCCTTGATTTTCAACGGTTCGCTTAATGACCGTCCCACGTGACGACAGCCCTGGGAAAAAAGTGGACTTGCGGCCGTTTTTCACTGCGACCGTTGCAGCATCTCACTTAACGGCGCACATGACGGGCTCAGTCGAGGACTGACTGCAGTAACTCGGAAAGCTTTAGAACTAAGAGGGGAATATTTGCAGCTCATAAGCATGCTGAGCTTGGTGGTTTCCATGCAGACGTTTCATGACCCAACTAGGTAACACCATCAGTGCCAGGAGGGAGTGGGGTTGGAGGAGGAGGAAGAGGAGGAGGACTGTAGGGTCCGTGATGCTCTCTGACCTTGGTTGATTTCTTGCTGACATTTCATGACCCAGCTGGGTATCATCAACAGTAATAAGGAGTGCCTGTTTGCTGTCAGTTTATATATTCTGCATCTTTGCTTGTCTGTCTTAGGGATTCTTTGGTTGGGCTGTTTACTGATGGACATTTGGCAGTTTCTTGATTGGCGTATGGCTTACTTGATGGCTGGGTTTGAATTTATTTATTTATTTATTTATTATTCGAATTTATAAGCCGCACCCATCTCACCAAATAGGGACTCGGGGCGGCGCACAGGGAATATAAAATATAAATACACAAATATACAAAAAAAAATAAGACGTTCATTAAAACTCAATTAAATCAAACCACCCTGCGCTAAAACCCATATTTAAAACCCCTGAATTAAAACTTTGGTAACTAGAGGCAGTGCAGTGTCGAGTAAAATCATGCCAGGCCGGCTTGTTGGAAGAAGTGCGTTTTTAACCGCTGGCGGAACTGGCGGAGGTCCGAGATGACACGGAATTTAAGCTTGGAGTTAAAAAACGCCAGGGAAATTCCTAGAAGCACGCTGACAAACCGGCCATCAACAGACACACAGAGGTTAACAACAGCTACACACTATGCAAAAGAGACCATCAACTAGCCCAAAAGGCAAATCAGAACACAGATCAGCATAGATGGACTCCAAGGTTAATATCAGACCAACCATCAAGTAAACCAGAGGTTCCCAAACTTGACAACTTTAAGACTTGTGGACTTCAACTCCCAGAATTCTCCAGCCAGCAGAGCTGGCTGGAGAATTCTGGGAGTTGAAGTCCACAAGTCTTAAAGTTGCCAAGTTTGGGAACCTCTGAAGTAAACAATAACCCCAATCAGGAAACTGTCAAAGAGCCATCAGTAAACAGCCCAACCAAAGAAGGCAGGCAAGACGCCAGAATATTAACGGACAGCAAACCGTACACCTTCCTAACACTGATGATGTTACCTAGTTGGGTCATGCAACGTCTGCAAGAAAACTATCAAGCTCAGAGAGCAACAAGGACCCCCCAGTCCTCCTCCTCTTCCACTCCACAAACCCCGCTCCCTTCTAGCACTGATGATGTTACCTAGCTGGGTCATGCAACGTCTGTAAAGCAAGCAAGCAAGCTCAGATAGCATCAAGGACCCCACAGTCTTCCTCCTCCCGCCCTCCTCCCCTCCGCAAACCTCCCTCCCTTCTGACACTGATGATGTTGCCTAGTTGGGTCGTGAAACGTCTGTAAAGAAACCAAGCAGCTCAAGAGCGCCTTCCCTAAACCATTTCCTTAAGGAACACAGCCTTAGGGCAAAGGGGAAATATAAACCAAGCACAGATCCCGCTGCCCACCCAAGAAATAGAGACCTACTTTTTTAAAAAGGTGATTTAATTTGACACTTCCTATGGGGAGGGGACGGGACACATCAGACCAAGCGCATGGGGTGCAATTGCAAATGTTTGCAACCCCCCTCCCCCTTCCAGGGTCTTCCAAGGCGCAAAAACCCCGAGCCCCTTGGGCATCCTGCCCTTCCTTGCGCTCCATTCCCACGTACAGGTTCAAAATAATTTTAAAAAAAATGACTTTCCACGACTTCCAAGCCACGCTCCGTCCTCTCGCCCTTTGCCCGATTCCAACTCCGCAGGACGGCCAGAATAATAATAATAACAACAATCCCCGCTTTCTTCTCCCGTGTACACCATTCACACGTGCAGCAGAGACAAAAAGAGGGGAGCCTGGCGGGTCACGTGCGCCCAAAGCGGACCCGGGGAATGGGAGGCGAGACGGTTAACCCCTCCTCCCCCAAAGCAAGGGCGACCACCCCACCCCGGGAACAGGAGGGGGGGCGAGGTCGGAAGACTCACCTTCCCCGCCGCATCTCCGCAGCAGCAGCGGCGGCGGCGGCGGCGGCAGCTTCGGGTCCGTTCGGGCGTCGAGCCGAAGAGCCGAGCAAGGAGGGGGGCGCTCGGGGAGGCTCGGACCCGAAGCGCTTCGTCGAATGGAACGGCGCGACGTCATCCACGCCTGGCCAATGAGAGCGCCGCTTCCCCGGCTCTTCTGCAGGGGGGAAGGAAGGGGCGCTCGTTTGGCTTCTTCCCGGAAGAAGGAGAAGAAGAAGAAAAAAGAATCTAGGCCGTGAAAGCCGTTCTGGGCCTTCTTCCTCTATGGTTCGTGATCGGGTTCCGCCTTTGCTTCCCTCGCGCCCCTTTTCCCGCCCGCGGCGGTTTTAACTTGAGGTCGTTTTTTAGCGCCGTTCTGCCAGAGGGGGCGCTGTGGCCGCTGCAGAACTTCCCTCCTCGGGGAAGATTATTATTATTATTATTTTTGCAATGTTTTGCAGGCGTTTTCCGTTTGTTGTTGTTTTAATATATAAAATGCTGTTAGCATTTAAAGTTTAAACATTTATATGAGGGGTCCTTGGTGCTTTAAGCTTGGAGGTTTCCTTGCAGGCCTTTCATGTCCTAAACTACGAAACATCATACAAGCACTGATAATGTTACCTAGCTGGGTCATGAAACGTCTGCAAGAAAACCACCAAGCTTAGCTCCAAGGACCCCACAGTCCTCCTCCTCTCTGCAAACACCACTCCCTTCTAGCACTGATGGTGTTACCTAGTTGGGTCATGAAACGTCTGCAAGAAAACCACCAAGCTTAGCTCCAAGGACCCCACAGTCCTCCTACTCCTCTCTGCAAACCCCACTCCCTTCTAGCACTGATGGTGTTACCTAGTTGGGTCATGAAACGTCTGCAAGAAAACCACCAAGCTTAGACCGCACCAGGAAGCCCACAGTCCTTCTCCCTGCAAACACCATTGTCTACGGCAGGGGTAGTCAACCTGATCCCTACCGCCCACTAGTGGGCGTTCCAGCTTTCATGGTGGGCTGTAGGGGTTTTGTCTGATACTGAAATACTTTCCTTTTTTAAAATTTAATTGACTTCCCTACTTTATAAATCACCATGACTGTGGAACCGGTGGGCGGTTAGAAAATTTTACGACTAACAGAGATACAAAAGTGGGCGGTAGGTACAAAAAGGTTGACGACCCCTGGTCTATAGAGTCTGTCTGTCTGTCTGTGTGTGTGTGTGTGTGTGTGTGTGTGTCTGTTTTCTCTCCTGTTTATTGTTACACAAACTTTGTCAAGAAAGAAGATTACAGGTTCTTTAATCCAGGGGCCTCTGAACTAAGTTCATACTTAACCTCTCACTATTTTGATAGCTACACATAAATAGCCTTTCCTCTGACTTTGCACCTTTGCACCTTTATTCTATTTTCTCCGAAACCCTGAAGTTGTTCTCCTATAGTACCTTTCCTTTCAGGTATATTATACCCCCAAAAGTAACAAACTGCCCCCCCCCCTCCACACATTGCAGCGATCAAACGATTCAGGAAAAATGGAACTATGCAAAGTTTTCATCAATTGCAGGATGATCGGGCTGGTTGGTCGATAAACCCCTTCCTTTCCAGTCCACGTAAACGGCTAAAGAAAGATCGTTTCATTCTGCGTTCTGTTTTGCTGGGCTGCAAACGGTCTTCTCCTGAAAGCTTTCCATCCGGGAGGCTTGTCCCAGCAGACAACCTCAAGGAACGTTGCCCAAACACGGCT
>CM077656.1:25254585-25284585 GCA_039707465.1 Rhabdophis nuchalis | reverse complement strand
GACATTTGTCATCACTTGCAAATTTTCACTCTTCCAGAAAGAAAAGAGAGAGAGAGAGAGAGATCAGGACACTGAGAGCTTCTACAACAAAGACAAATTCCTAGTGTGTCTAATCACGCTTGGCCAAATAAAGTACTCAATTCTATTTTCTGTTCCATTCCTTTCTGTTCCATTCTGTTCCATTCCATTCCATTCTATACTGGAGGTTTTTAAGAAGAGGTCGGACAACCATTTGTCTGAAATAGTATAGGGTTTCCTGCTTGAGCAGGGGGTTGGACTAGCAGATCTCCAAGGTCCCTTCCAATTCTGTTCTCTTCTTCTTCTTCCATCCCTCTGGAACGACCTACCCCCCCCAATTTCGGACCATCTCTGACCTTCCCCACTTTCGCCGCTCACTTAAGACTTATCTGTTCCATCAAGCCGGTCTAGCTTAGCCAATAAGTAAATGCATTTTAGAATTTTAATTGGGATTTTTAGCACAGGTTTTTAGTTTAATTTATTCTTAACTTTTCTGTATTTATTGTTATTTATTGATTTTAATTTCCTGTACACCGCCCTGGGTCCATTTCAATGGAGAAGGGCAGTTCTATCAATCTAATTAAATTAAATTAAATTAAATTCCTCCTCTTCTTCTTCATCTTCTCCCTTCCAACTGTTATGCTATACTATTCTCTTCCTCCTCCTCCTCCTCCTTCTCCTCCTCCTCCTCCTCCTTCTTCTCCCTTCCCTTCCATTCTCTTTGTTCTCAAGTTAGAACTAGAAATATCGCTGTATCATTTTCACACAAATGTGTACTGTACTTGCTTGAGGCCACACGGAGAGAAAGTGTTCCAGATCACAGCTGCAACTATTCCTGTTGCCTCTCAACTTTACACCCATTGAATTAAAGCACCCTTTAGTCCCAAGGAAACCCACAGAGTTTAGCCTTCAGATGTAGTACAATACCACAGATTTCTTAAACTGTAGAGCGTCGGTTTCTTTTAAATAAGTAAACCATATTTGGCTGAATTTGCACAATTTACCAAGGCAAAATAAAGAGACCCGACCCCCCCCCCCCCAATAGCTAAATCCATGCCATGTGACCAGCCTAACCCTATTTTGGATTAGTGGGATGCATAGCGTGCCATACCCAGATATTCTGACTTAGTAAAAATGCAGTAGGATGGCATGCTTAGTGTGATTGTCTATACAATACAATACAATAGCAGAGTTGGAAGGGACCTTGTAGGTCTTCTAGTCCAACCCCCTGCGTGGGCAGGAACCCTATACCATTTCAGACAAATGGCTATCTAACATCTTTTTAAAGACTTCCAGGGTTGGGGCATTCACAACTTCTGGAGGCAAGCTGTTCCAGAGGTTAATTGTTCTAACTGTCAGGAAATTTCTCCTGAGTTCTAAGTTGCTTCTCTCCTTGAGTAGTTTCCACCCATTGCTTCTTGTCCTGCCCCCAGGTGCCTTGGAGAATAGTTTGGCTCCCTCTTCTTTGTGGCACCCTCTGAGATATCGGAACACTGCTATCATGTCTCCCCTGGTCCTTCTCTTCATCAAACTAGACATACCCAGCTCCTGCAGCCGTTCTTCATATGTTTTAGTCTCCAGTTCCCTAATCATCTTGGTTGCTCTTCTCTGCACTCTTTCCAGAGTCTAGCGATATATGAACTTCCATCTTTTTATTATGACATTGCTTCCATGTATGTATGTATGTGGGTGCTCCATCACTGGAGGCTTTCAAGAAGGGATTGGACAACCATTTGCCTGGAATGGTATAAGATCCCTTCCAGCTCTGTTATTTCTATGTTCTGTAGAAGGTGACCGAGATCAATTCGCCCTTCCGATGACCCTGTTAGATGTTCCTGGCTTCCAATCATCGAAAGTCTTGGCATCTACTGGGTTCTTTTCTATCAAACATTCCCCTAATTTGGAATAAATCTAAGAAGGCACCTGAAGGCCTGACAAGGAGCGATGGGTGAAAACTGACCAAGGAGAGATTCAACCTAGAAGTAAGGAGAAATTTTCCTGACAGTGAGAACGATCAATCGATGGAACAGAAGTTGCCTTCGGAAGTTGTGGGAGCTTCATCCCTAGAAGCTTTCAAGAAGAGACTGGACCGCCCTCCGTCAGAAAGGGTGTAGGGTCTCCTGCTTGGGCAGGGGGGGGGGTTGGACTAGATGACCTACAAGGTCCCAACTTTGTTAATCTGTAAGGCACATCTCTCTTAGGAGCTTCAGTTGACTATTCCCAATCATGTGGCCTTGAATTTTGGAGTTACAATAATTCTCCTTTCTCTCTCCTTGATGAGATTTTCCTGGAAAGAGAATAGACAGAAGCAGACACAGGAGGCTTACGATCCGTGAGGTGAAATAATCTTTCATCTCCATCAAATCCCAAGAATGAGGCAATTGTTCCCTTCTCACTTCGAAGGGCAACGAAGCAGGGGAGCGTGAAAAGTGCAGGGCGTGTGCAAATAACTTTTCTGCCAGCTCATCTTCCTTCTTGATGTCTGCCGCTTGCGAAAACCACCTCGGGTGGTTGAGGGCAAGGGGGGAAAAAAATTGAAATCCATCAAAACCACTAAGACATTGTCGCCGGCTGAAGCCCAAAATAAGATCAAAGAGAATATCTGTGTTCGTGTCTACCTTTTTCCTTAGGATAAGAAGAAATGTTTCACCTGCGATTCCAGGCATCCCTATCACCCACTTTTCCAAACCGACAGCCACTTTATCGAAAACGTGGTCACCCGCTTGGAACGCGATTGGAAGAAGTGGTGGCAATCCGAAAACGGTGAGTGGCTTCAGCCGGTTTTATTTCTTCCACCAATTTGCTTTGGCGGTTATCGGTTCAACTTCCATCTAACAATTTCACGAATGAAGTGGCAAATTCCTGTAGTATTGTCAGAAAAGTTAATACAGTAATCCCTCGTTTTCCGCGGTTAATGGGGACCGCAACCTTCCGCGGAAAGTGAAAACCGCGAAGTAGGATTCGCTAGGAAACTTGAATTGGTGGACATGTTTAAAGCAACCACTAGGGGGCGCTTGCCTCCTACCAATGCATTATTTTTTTTGTATTTTTTACAAATCCGCGAAGCACTGAATCCGCAGAAAACGAAGCCGCGGAAAACGGGGGATTACTGTATTTGTTTGTAGCAATGTCAGGTTCTACAATTATCCAACGAAATCAATTGATGGCTCGGTAGTCTAACATCAAGCAGAGCGACAGCCCAGTGGTGGGTTCCAGGCGGTGCGGCCCAGTATGGGCATACTGGTGGCAGCTGGGAGCAGTATAAGACCATACAGGGTCTTATTTTCTTTTGAGCCCTGAAATAAGCGCTTGGCCTTATTTTCAGGGAGGTCTTATTATTTTTGAGGTGCAGGAGGTGGAGAGTGTGGTCACCTCATGGTTGCTTCCGTGTTGCAATATTTTCAGGGGAGGGCTTATTTTAGCGCATGCGCTCAAAAGCCCGATTGGGCTTATTATCCGGGGAGGTCTTATTTTCAGGGAAACGGGGTATATAAATTAATCTAATCAGATAGAGTAAGAATTTATGCTTTGTAAAGCTTGCGAATGGGGGGAGGAGGGGAGAGAGAGATTCCTTACAAAATAATTACGATGATTTTTTTCTGATCTTAATCAAGATAAATCTGAAAATTGTTTGCGTGTTGGAAACATAAGCCATCAAACTGAGTTAGTTAAACTGTGTTCCCAGAAAACGGAGGTACCAGAGGTCAATTTTGTGGCCCATTTATTTTGAAAATAATATGTAACTTGAAGTAGTTTCTATAAGATAGACCCTAAATGTCTTGGGTGGGTTGCTGCCAGTTTTACTACCGATTCGCAACTCGCACACAATGTGCTTGCTGTTCAGTGTAAACTGTTCTTCGCGCATGCGCAGAACAATTGACAGTGAACTGCGCATGCGTGGTCACTAAAATCCAAAATGGCGGTGGCCCAGGGAACTAGTTTAGGGGCGTGTCAGGCCTGGGTCACTGCCGGTTCTGCAACCCAGCCTGAATTCCACTACCGGTCTGACCAAAATGGGCCAATCTACTTCTGCCTAAATGCATTTAATTCATCAGAAAGGGAAGACAATAAATATTTCCTGTTTTTGTTCATTTTCATCCTATTAACTGGATCTGGCTTATTAATTTGCAGGTGTCGACCATGTCAGCATTCAACTGGACTTGGAAAACATGTTTCAGTTCAGTCATCTTATTCTGATTTTCAAGGTACCAAAAATACAGCATTTGAATTATTTAATCGCCTGGTAATTATTTAGCATAGGTAACATTCCGGTAGTGTCAACTTTTAGCTTGTTTAGAATCAACATTGTGCCAGGGTTCCAAGTAGCATCTAAAAGAAAAATCAGAGTCCAAGGCAAAGGATTCCTCAAAGTTCCAATTGATGAAGAGAGCCACGTTGGCACCTCTAGGGAAACCCGAATCTGAAAGCTTCCCGGTTTCCCCCACTCAGTTGAAAGATCAAGATCCTGCCCCTCCACACCCACAAGTCTATCCCATGGTCCAATCTTCCACTGCCACGCTGGCAGTTCTACCCATCCAATTCCGGTCAGGTGCAGAGGTTCAGAGACAAAGGATGACCTTGGCTTTCTAGAAAGAATGTTGTTATGGCTGCATAGCATCTAACTCCGTACAATCCCCCCTCCCATTTTCCTACAATAGAAAAAGCATAGCAGAATAATTGAAAGTGCGGCAGGGCAAAGACCCCCCCCAAAAAAAGATGGCTGCCGACATGACCCACCGTGCACCTCAGAATTGCTTAGCTGCTGTTGGCGATCCCGTGGAAGGCAATTTACCTTTTGCAAAAAAAGGACATACGCTTCTCATATTTCAGTAGCGAAAAAAAGAGGTTTCACCCATCTCAGACTTTGTTTCATATTTAGGATTTCCTAAGTGTAGCTTGTTTAGGATTTCAAAATGGGCACTTTGGCCTGACTTCACGATGCCAAAACCTGCAACGGATCCGCAAAAACCGTTCATGCTTCAGCGAACGTTTATAACAACAATTCAAATGAGGCGTATCGTCTCCTCCGCTTTTAAATCTGATTTAACCTGGGGCAAACGGGTATAAGAGGAGAGAGTTGCAGCATGTGATTTAGCAGGAATGCACAGATTGATTGCATTCTACTGATGGCTTCGGTCACGAGTCCTCAACTCCTGGTCCGTGGACCAGCACTGGGCCACACGACATGCCAGAAACTGGGCCTTGCAAGCAAGTGAAGCCCCATCTGCAGGATCAGAGGTGGGTTCCTACCGGTTCGTACCGGTTCGGCAGAGTAGGAACTAACCTGGCTGGCCATGCCCCTGATCTGGTTCTATTGGCGGCGCCTTAGATGGTGCCATCTTGTTTTTTTGCTTCTGTGTATGTGCAGAAGCATTTTTTTAACCTACTGTACATGCACAGATGCCAGTGGTGAGTTGCAGGTGGTACGCTCTGGTACTGGCATACCGGTGCCTGTTCCGGTATGGTGCTCCGGAGGGCCCACCCACCTGCCCGTCGTCCTTACCTGTCTTTAAACTCTTCTGCGCTTCCACGAACACGCATGGTGCATACAGCGCCTGCGGGATGCTTCACTGAGCAGCTGGAGCATCATGGAGGTTCGCAGCAGCATCGCTGGAGGGTAAGATGCATGCGCGGGCTGAAGCAAAAAAGCGTGTGTCTTATACTCCGAAAAATACGGTAGTTAACTGTTGTGACCCAGCCGGCTCAGGATGAGCTGCTGATGGATTCCTCAAGTGAGGAGTCCTATGAGTCTGCTCTAGAGGAGGAGGCCGAGAGGGAGAGAGCAGAGAGCCCGGCTAGGCATCAGGAGGCACCTGGGGCTTGGTGTAGTGGGGAGGAGGAAGCCCAGTTTGTCCCTGATGTCAGGCTAAGAAGGATTGAGAGGAGGCAATGGCAATTAGCAGAACGACGCAGTCAGAGATATCAGTAACAGCTGCCTAATTGACTGGCCCCTCCCAAGAGGCTTTAAAAGAAATCCTCGGTACATCGAAAGGTTTGCAGGAAACAACACAGAGAGGTTATTTCAGAGTCAGAAAGTTTTTCAGAGTTGGAGAGTTTGGATCGTGTTATCTTCTAGTCAAGGTTAGTTCAGGCAAGCTGCCAAATAGCAGCCAGTCTAGTCATTTGTCTTGTGTCGGGAGGGAGTCAGAACAGTTAACAATCCTAAACAGATAGTAGCTTAAGTAACGCAGGGTCTCAGATGCTTAAGTGTTCCTAACATAAACTCATACAAACCTCGAGGTGTGTGTATCTCTTGCAGACTTTTCGTCCTGCCGCCATGTTGGTGGAACGTTCCGTAGATTACGGTCAAACCTGGAAGGTCTACCGATATTTTGCACAAAACTGTGCTGCGTCTTTTCCCGACGTTCCTTCAAGGCCACCCAAAACGGTTGGAGACCTTGTTTGTGACTCCAAATATTCAGCTATCGAGCCATCAACCAAAGGGGAAGTATGTATATAGTTCAGTGGTGAAATTCAACTTTTTTTAAACTCCCGGTTCTGTGGGCGTGGCTTGGTGGGCGTAATGTGGCTTGGTGGGTGTGGTTCGGTGGGCATGGCAGGGGAAGGATATCCCCAAAATCTCCATTCCCACCCCTCTCTGGGGCCAGCCAGAGGTGGTATTTGCCGGGACCAAACTCACTTAACCAGTGTCTCACACAACAACATCAATGTTGGGCCCCATTGTGGTTGTAAAGTCGAGGACTACCTGTATTGGCATGGACTGCATTCCAGCTCAATCTTTTCATGCGCTTATCAATGCCATTTGATCAACCCCAATATCTCAGGGGTTGCCACAAAGAGGGAGTCAAGCTATTCTCCAAAGCACCTGAGGGTAGAACAAGAAGCAATGGGTGGAAACTAACCAAGGAGAGAAGCAACTTAGAACTGAGGAGGAATTTCCTGACAGTGAGAACAATTAATCAGTGGAACAGAAGTTGCCTCCAGAAGTTGTGAATGCCCCAACACTGCAAGTCTTCAAGAAGATGTTGGATAGCCATTTGTCTGAAATGGTATAGGGTTTCCTGCCTGGGCAGGGAGTTGGACTAGATGACCTCCAAGGTCCCTTCCAACTCTGCTATTGTATTGTATTGTATTTTGACAGGTTATTTTCAAAGTTCTGGATCCCACTTTTGAAATCGAAAATTCTTACGCTCCACGCATCCAAGGTAGGAATAGTTCAGATTTGAACGGTCCTTTACCAATTCTTGTTTGCTTTGGTTCATTTGGTCGCTCAGTGGTGGAACACAACTGTTAATCAAGTGAGGGTGCTCTCTGAACCTGCTAGTTTTCTTGCAGACATTTCTTGACCCAACTAGGTAACATCATCAGTGCTAGACAGGAGTGCTGATGTTTTGCTGTCAGTTTATATTCTGGCGCCTTGCCTGTCTGTGTGGGTGGGAGCGGTCTTAAGAAAGTCTTTGCTTGGGCTGTTTACTGTTGGTTCTTTGGCCGTTTCTTGATTGGGGGTATTGTTTACTTGATTACGTTGTCTGACGTTAACGTTGGCGTTAAATGCCAAGAAATTTCTAGACCTTTTCGTTGTCACATGCCAAAAGCCCACACCCATAATTCAATGCGTGCACGACGCCCCTCACCCACGCCCAGGGGTGGTTTTTTTACCGGCATTACTGCCAGGTCGGTACGCGCACAATTTTGCGCACACGTACCCCTGAGTCGCACTCTGCGTGCATGCACAGTTGCCAATAAATAGATCTGCTCATGTGCAAAACATTTTAAAAGGTTAAAAAAAAAAAAGATGTCGCGGAAACCAGGGAACCAGTTCGGGGGCGTGGCGAACATGCCGTCCCTCCCTGACTTCGGAAAGTCAGTCGCCATTTCCGCTACCGGTTCCACCGAACCAGTGCGAACCGGTAGGAATGCACCCCTGCCCATGCCTCATTTTGGGCCTAGTAGGCTTCCCTACAGCCTCCTGGGAGCAAAAATGGTCCACAGGAGAGGCAGGGAGCACCACGTTCTCCTGCGCCCTGTTTTGGGCCTAGTAGGCCACCCTGCATCCTCCTGGAACTAAAAATGGGCCATAGGGGTGCCATACCCCTCTGTTCTCCCCCATGTCATCCCTGCATGTGCGCATGTCATCCTTGCCCCCCCCCCTTGCATGCATGCATGCCTCTCACATGTACCCCCCCTCTGCACATGCACGAAAGAGATAAAAAAAATCAGCTGGCCGGCAGGAGGCGCACACACATTCGCAGTGGAGCTCAGCTGGGGGGGCAGCTTGCATGCCCACAGAGAGGACTCAGCGTGCCACGCAATCAACCAGCCCAAAAGGCAAGAAAAAGACTCCAATCCCTCTCCACCAGTAATCAGATCAGCCCAGATTAATTCCAAGGTGACACGATGACTCTGGGTGGTTTACGGGTTATACAACAAATTAAAAATAGTTTAAAAGATTTTAAAAAAATGTAAACCACCCAAAGTTAAAATATTATTAAGAACTTAACTGAGACAGCTAAGAGACTGACGGGTTAGGGATGAGGGCTTCCCCCCCTCCCCCACCATCATATATAATAATATATGGATATAATATTATGTCCGCCATTATGGATATTATTTTGAGCTGAACTAATGTCACGTTTCCCCAAATTTTCATCGCAGAGCTGGTGGCTTTTACAAATCTGAGAATCAACTTTACAAAGCTTCACACGTTGGGAGATACTTTACTTAGAGAGAAGGAACGCAATCTTCCCGGAAAATACTACTACGCGCTTTATGAAATGGTTGTGCACGGGAGCTGCATGTGCAACGGCCACGCCAGCCACTGTGGACCTGGGGAAAATCTCCGAGGGGACGTCTTCCACGAGCCTGGGATGGTGAGTCTTTCCAGAAGACTCCGCCAAACTCGCAAAGAATCCGTGACCTGCTCTTGAGTTGCCATAGGCGGGGGGGGATGGGAAAACGAACTTCGCGGCTGCAGCGGGGCAGCAGGTCAGTCAAAACAAAAGCGCATATCTCTGTCAAGGCCATCTCCAGGGTTGCCCACGGTGGCCGGAGGGAAGTGATCTCTACAACCTGCACAATTGCTTCCTTGGAGAATGTGATTGATGACACACCTTGGGGGAAAAGGGGGGGAAACACGGTCAGAGCCGGGACGTAAATTACGTGGGGTCAGAGTTGACTTCACTTGGAACCTGCCAACATGCACTTCCTTCATTGATGTGTTTCAGGTCCACGGAAACTGCCTTTGTGAACACAACACAGATGGTTTGTCCTGCGAACGATGCAAAGATTTCTACAACGATGTCCCTTGGAGGCCGGCTGAAGGATCCCAGGAAAATGCTTGCCGAAGTATTCCAGTGATTGGCTTAATTTTTATCAGATTTGTGGATAATTTAATCCCTCCCTCCCCACCCCCCGCCCTGCTGAATCTCCATGGCCGTGGCAGTGTCACGTGCTGAGAAAATCAGGAGATTCAGGCAGTTCAAATCAGGATATAGATTTATTGCAAGCTTAAGCTCTCTACAAGAATCTGACCAACTAACAGTCAAGGGAAATGAGTGGGAGATAAGAATAGAAAGGAATTCAGGGTAGGCTAGACTTAGAACTCTTGTGGGTGCACAGGGACTCATGACTGATGATGTGTTTGACCCTTCAGCCTGGATTCATCTCCCACAGGTCGATTGAAATTTCATTCTACAGGTAATCCTCCGTTAACAATCGTTCATTGAACAGCTGCAAATTAGAATAGAATGGAACATAACATTAAAATGGAACAGAACAAAATAGAAAAGGAAATTGGAATGGAAGAGAAGAGAAGGGAAGGGAATAGAATAGAATAGAATAGAATAGAATAGAATAGAATATTGAGATGGAAAAGAACAAAACAGAACAGAAAATTGGAATGGAAGAGAACAGAACAGAACAGAATGGAAGAGAAGAGAAGAAGAGAAGAGAAAATGGCAACGGAGTGAAGTAGAGTGAGTACAGCAGAGTAGAAAATTGGAATGGAATGGTAGAACAGAACAGAACAGAACAGAACAGAACATTGAGATGGAAGAGAACAAAACAACAGAAAATTGGAATGGAAGAGAACAGAATAGAACAGAACAGAATGGAAGAGAAGAAGAGAAGAGAAAATTGCAATGGAGTGAAGTAGAGTGACTACAGCAGAGTAGAAAATTGGAATGGAATGGTAGAACAGAACAGAACAGAACAGAACAGACACAACTGGTTCTTATTAGTGTGTGAGGGCCCTGTTACCTTTGTTTTCTCTTTCAGAATGTGACTGCAATGGTCATTCGGAGAGCTGCCACTTTGATATGGCCGCGTTCCTTGCTAACAACCGTACCAGTGGCGGAGTTTGCGAAGACTGTCAGCACAACACAACGGGGCAACACTGTGGCCGATGCAAGCCTTTTTTTTATCAGGGTCCCCAGAAGGCCATAGTGGATCCTCACGCGTGTATCCGTGAGTTCTCCATTCCTTTCCATCCTAAACAGGCAAGGACGTTTCCGAACGTTACGTTGCTCCCTTGGACCCTAGTATATCAGTATTTGTCTGTCTGTCTCTAGCTTGTGACTGCGATCCAGAAGGCACTCTGCAACATGGGCTGTGCCAAGATCGTTCGGATCCTGCCCTTGGAACCATTGCTGGCCGGTGTCTTTGCAAAGCCAACGTTGAAGGAGCCCGTTGTGACAGGTGCAAGCCACACTACTATGGAATCAATGGAAGCGATCCGCTCGGCTGCCAGCGTACGGATTTTTCTTTCATTTTCTCGCGGTTCAGGTCTTGTAGACTTAAGTCAGGGTGAAAAAAAAAACCCCACAAGCATGAGTTGTATTCCGAAATATCAATTGCCCGCCTTGAAATTTTATCATTTCACTGGTATTGCTATATAGTTTTGACTAACCTGGGTGTCAGCAACCTGCGGCTCCAGAGCTGCATGTGGCTCTTTGACCCCGCTTCTGCAGCTCCCTGACAACCCAGTCATGCAGTTCCTTAACAACCCAGTCGCGCGACCTGCCCTCCGCCCCGAGACACTGGCCTGACCCAGTCACATGACCTGCTCTCCGCCCCGAGAAGGTGCGATCCTCTCCGATTCCACATCCTTCATGTGCAGCCGTGGTCCCCTTTGTGTTGGCTCAGTAAGGAGAGGAACAGGGCGGAGCTGCTGCCGGATGCAGGGGGGGAAGAGCTCCGGCTCTCCTGAACAGCACGGCCAGCAGGAGGCGTCACCATTGCTGCCACTGTGATCCCAGCCCAGATGAGAGAGAGAAAAAGGGAGAAAGAGAGAGAAATGAAAAAATGATGGAGGGAGGGAGGGAGGGACAGGGGGAGGGAGACAGGGGGAGGGAGAGAGAGGGAGGGAAAGGGAGGGAGAGGGAGGGAGGGAGGGAGAGGGAGGGAGGGAGAGGGGGAGAGGGAGGGAGGGAGAGACCCATTTACCACAGAAAACACCAGGAGCCACAAAACCTGGGTAGGCATGGCTGGGGAGTCATGTGACTGGGTGGGAGTGACATTGAGCTGACCCCTCCAGCCCAGGTTCTGTGACTCCCGGTGTTT
The DNA here is from genome assembly GCA_039707465.1 of Rhabdophis nuchalis. Lineage (NCBI taxonomy): Eukaryota > Metazoa > Chordata > Lepidosauria > Squamata > Natricidae > Rhabdophis > Rhabdophis nuchalis. The sequence goes on along the minus strand of CM077656.1, from coordinate 25,273,047 downwards.
CCTTTTTGGTGGGAAACAGGCCCAAATGGCTCTTTGAGTGTTTAAGGTTGCATATCCCTGGACCAACCCATCAGGGCGTTTCTGCTGCCGTCCATTTCTCACCCAAATAGCGATCTGGAATTCTGTCTTTTCAGCTTGCAGGTGTCACTCAGCGGGGAGTTTGCCATTCTCGGTCTGCAACCCACAATCTGGAAAGTGTGTGTGCCAGGAGTTTGTCATTGGACAACGTTGCGAAGACTGTCTTGTATGTATTGAGAAGTGTTTCAAGTAAAGTTTCTTGCTTAGGACCAAATGTTCCCTTTGTTTTCTCTGCTTTTTAATCCAAGTATCAGAGTCAATATAGAAAGGTAGTCAGGGGTGAGTTCCGGCCGCCATTATTACCGGTTCGGTAGTAAACATATTGGATCCGCGTGCGCGCACATTTTCATTTAAAATGATCTGTGCATGTGCACATTAAAAAGTGAATACAAATTACATTTTTTAAAGGAAGATTGTACTGCGCATGCGCAGAACAGAAAATCAAGATGGCGCCGCCTAGTTATATGCGAGACCGCCTCCTGCCCCATACATCCCTTAGACCGATACGCTCCCACAGAGAGGGCCTTCTCCGGGTGCCGTCGGCCGGACAATGCCGACTGGCGACACCCAGGGGAAGAGCCTTCTCTGTGGCGGGCCCAGCCCTTTGGAACGACCTCTCCCCTGAATTACGCACCATCACCGACCTCCGCCTCTTCCGCCAATGTCTGAAGACATACCTTTTCCAACAAGCCGGCCTAGCCTAACCTCCCACGGGGACTTCTAGAAAGTTTTAAATTGGGTATTTTAATAATTTGGTTTTTAGCACAGGATCAGGATAATTTAATATTTATTTTAAATTATGTATTTATATTGCGTACTTTTGTATATTTTTAAATTTCCTGTGCGCCGCCCTGGGTCCTCTGTGGAGAAGGGCGGGATATAAATATAAATAAAATAAATAAAATAGAATAAAATAGAACAGGTACGGTCACATGTCTGCCGGAGTTACTACCTATTTGGCCGAACCGGACCGAATAGGTAAGAGCCCACTTCTGCGGGTAGTCCTCAACTTACAACTGTTTGGTTAGTGATGTTGGGATCAATTGCAGTCGTACGTTGAGGACCACCTGGGTGTTTTTCATCGAATTCATACACTCCATTTCATTTCTTTTCCATTTTAGGACGGCTACTGGGGTCTTGGAAGCCACGTATATGGATGCTCCCCGTGTGACTGTGACATCGGGGGTGCCTACAATAATTCGTAAGCTTCTATCTTAGCTTCCCCACTGTAGTTGGGGAAAAAAATAACCTAACAGTCCCTTGAAAAATAAGAGATGTACTAAAGATTCGTCTTTAAAAGAAAGCAATTCTTTTATTTCTTGTGTTTTGGACCCAAGGGTGGGCTGCTACAGGTTCATCCGCATTCAGGCGAACCCGTAGCTAACGTTATGACCAGTTCAAAGAACCTCCAAATCCCACACCTGTCTGGCCCAGCCCACTCCACCTGTCTGGCCCAGCCCACCCCTCTCTGCTCCTCCTACCACATCCTGCCACTCTTGCGACTTGCGACCGTTTTTCACACCTACGACCTTTGCAGCATCCCCATGATCACTGCGATCGAAATTTGGATGCTTGACAATTGATCCAGACTTATGACCGTTCCTGTGCGATTATCTTTTGGGACCTTCTGACACGCCAAATCAATGGGGAAGCCAGATTCACTTAATAACCATGTTACTAACTTATCAACTGTGGTTATGATTCACTTAACAACTGTTGCAAGAAAGGCCATAAAAGGGGGCAAAGCTCAAATGTCTCACTGAACGAATTTTTATTTATTTATTTATTTCGATTTGTAAATCGCGCCTATCTCCATCGAAATGGACTCAGGGAGGTGTACAGATAAATCTACCATAATAAATAATAACATATACAATAAAAATGTCTTAACAACAGCAATTTTGGGCTCAATTGTGATCGTAAGTCAAGGAGTGCCCATAATTGTTAGCAACTCTGGGTTCAGAACCAGTGTCACAACTCTGGTCCCTTAACCAGTGTTAGCAAATGAATGCGGAATAGTGTAATTCACCGGACAGTAAAGAGATACGTTGCTGTAACCACAAACAAACTCTAAAACAGTGATAGTAAGAAAATAAATAGTCTTTACTTTGTAGCAACTAAAACGCTTCTTCCGACCAGTGAGACTAAACTTCTCAAAACAATAACAGTCCTTTACCAAACACAGAGTTATCTTACGGTGATGCAAAACAAATACTTCATTCTTCAATCTTCTCAGCAGCAAACAGTAAGAACAGGAATGGAATCGAAAAAGGAACGGACTGTGTTCCTGAGCTTCCTTTATGATAGAGCTGAGAAGCATAGACAATCAGAATTCAAACACAGTTCTTAAAGCTACATAACTCCTTAAGAACATAGGCTCAAATATATTGTCAACCCAATATAAGGCTGAATGTCCTAACAATTGGTTAGAAAACCATTCCAAAGTCCTAGTTTAGTCTCCGTTAGCTTCTTTTCACCAATTATTTTCCACTGTTGTTTTTCCTAGGTGCGTGCTTACCGATGGACAGTGTGATTGCCGATCTAATATAGTAGGCCGACAATGTAGTAACCCAGCTGCAGGCTACTTTTTCTTACCTTTGGATTATTATATCTACGAAGCTGAAGATTCGACGCCTCTTCTTGGACCTCTGTCCTTGGTATTTTTTTTTATATTTTTAAATAAATTTTTATTTTCAACATAAAAAATGAGTTAAAACATTCAATCATTTTCAGCTTTGTGCAACACGTCGTTCGGTCATAGGTTTTTGTGCATCGGTCTTTAAAATTACATGTAGCTATTAATTTTTCAATCCAGTGTAACCCAATATATCATCATTATTAAGTTTAAGTACCGTATTTATTCGACTATAACGCGCACACGTGTATAACGCGCACCCCCTAATTTTCGATTAAAAATCGGTATAAAATTTTTATTTTATACCGATTTTTATAAAGCATGACTTTCGCCCGTCTCTTTCTGGGCTCGGCGCTTCTGCTTCCCGAAGCCAGCGAGAGCTCTGCAAGTGAGGGGGACGGGTGTGTGTGTGGAAGCGAAGGCGGGGGAAGGAGCTGCCTTCCCGGCCGGGCTCCACAACTGAGGGGCAATGGAGCAAACCGCGTCTCTTTCTGGGCTCCGCTTCTCCCCCCGCCGCCGCCACCGCCGCGCAGAAACCCGAACCCTCGTTTATAACGCGCACCCAAACTTTGAGTTCTTTTTTTGGTACAAAATTTTGCGCGTTATAGTCGAATAAATACGGGTATATAAATACATACCACCTTATCCTCTTAGGTAATTAATTATCTGTATAGCAACAAGAAATATCTGTCAAAAATTAATCTTTTTCTATGATTATTCAACAAGTTAAAAGAAAGAAAAAAAAGAAAGGCTCTCCGTGAATTCCTGTTTTATAACATTATTCTGCCCTTGGTATTTTAATGCATTTGTACAGGGTTATAAATAATACAGATTAACGTGTAGGATAGTCCTTTCTGGACCAGCAGGAAGCAGAGGACAAGATGGAAAACAAAAATGACAGGGAAAAAGCTCCATCCGATTGTCCCAACTCTAGCCCGATTAAAAGGTCATAAAAAGAAGAAATATATATATTTGTGGCTGCCACATTTAGAATAGCCAATCTGGCCTACTGAAAGAAGCTTATCTTCCTTCTCTTTCTGGTTTTTACTTCCTTTCATTAGCATAATAAGGCCACACTTGGTAAGGCCACACTTGGAATCCTGCATTCAGTTTTGGTTACCAGGATGTAGAAAAGACTTGGAGACTCTAGAAAGAGTGCAGAGAAGAGCAACAAAGATGATTAGGGGACTGGAGACTCAAACACATGAAGAACGGTTGCAGGAACTGGGTAGGTCTAGTTTAATGAGAAGAAGGACCAGGGGAGACATGATAGCAGTCTTCCAATATCTCAGGGGTTGCCACAAAGAAGAGGGAGTCAAGCTATTCACCAAGGTACCTGAGGGCAGGACAAGAAGCAATGGGTGGAAACTAATCAAGGAGAGAAGCAACTTAGAACGGAGAAGAAATTTCCTGACAGTCAGAACAATTAACCAGTGGAACAGAAGTTGCCTCCAGAAGTTGTGAATGCCCCAACACTGGAAGTCTTCAAGAAGATGTTGGATAGCCATTTGTCTGAAATGGTATAGGGCTTCCTGCCTAGGCAGGGGGTTGGACTAGATGACCTCCAAGGTCCCTTCCAATTCTGCTATTGTATTATAACCGGGGTTCCCAAACTTGGCAACTTGAAGACTTGTGGACTTCAACTCCCAGAATTCTAGGAGTTGAAGTCCACAAGTCTTCAAGTTGCCAAGTTTGGGAACCCCTGTATTATAATCACTTCTGAAAATGAAGGTTTAACTTTCTTCCATTTAAATCTGTTGTTCGAAGCGTCGGAAAGCTCCGTTTCTACAGGGAAATCGAGGCACGGTTTAAAGTGCTTCCGTTTCCATGTTGGCCTCGTTATTCATCGTACGATTGCACGGAATGTATTTCTATCACTCACTCTCAGGTTCTGATACTGTTATCTTCGATATGTTTCTAAGGTTCAGTCAACACCCAGGCCGCGCTGTGATGTCTATTATCAGCAACAAGGCTACGATTTCACGATTGAAAATGGGAAAATTGTCTTGAAGAAGATGAAGAAAAGGGGCAACCGAAAGTTGACCGCCGGACAAGTAAATCAATATTTTTCTTCATTAAAAATTGCTAAGACTTTGTATTCCAAAGCGATATCTTTGGAAGGTGGGTGTTGTGGCATGCCAGCGGAGCTGGCTGCAGATTCGGACAGTGAGGAGGGTTGGGGAGGAGCCTGGGCCAATCCTGGAGTCTGGGGAAGGCTCTGGGGAGGGCTCTGTGTCGGAGGCAGAGAGGGGACCAGGGCCGTATGCCAGTGATCAGCTGCCTTCAGAGGCAGACATGAGTGAGGCAGACGAACAGCTGGAGACCGTTTCCAGTGTGCGCATGCGCAGAGTTGCCAGACGAAGGGAGCAGTTGAGGAACAAGGGTCGACTTGGGAGTCAGGCCACAGGTGGACGATGAATGGTCCCTTCCACAGGAAATAAGAGAGGAACGAACGGGGAGTGGAGTTTGCAGGAGACGATTAGTTCATTCCCGGATTCTTGCCAAGTATTGGGGCGTCTGAAAGATCTCGGCCTGGCCACTCTCCAAGCCTGATAAAGGTCGGGAATTGGGAACTCTCTTGAAAGACTGTGGGAGAGGAAAGACTTCCACTGGAGAGGAATTCTCTGTCAATTAAATAAAAGAGGTTTATCAGGATGAGGACTGCTGGGGAAGCCTAGGTCAGAAGAAGTGGTAGCTGAGAGACAAAAAAGCGTAGTACTTATTCTGCCAGCGTACTTAGAGGCACTTGGCTACTAGAATAAAGGTGTTGTTGTTTTTTAATCCTCTTTCAGAATCCGGTTCCATTCAGCAGAAACCCGACTCTGAATATTGTGATTAAAGAGGTTGTCCCTGGAAAACCCATGACGTGGTCAGGACTGGGTTTCGTGCGTGTTCAAAGCCAAGCTGGATTACGTTTTTTGATCAACAACGTTCCCTTTCTGATGGACTTTAACGTCATCGTCCGTTACGAGCCAGAGGTAATTTTTTAGGGCTCTGGAATAAGTAAAGTATTTCAGAATAACTGAAGGGACGTGGTGGCTCAGTGGCTAAGACTCTAAGCTTGTCAATCAGAAAGGTTGGCAGTTCAGCAGTTCGAATCCTTAGTACCACATAACAGAGCGAGCTCCTGTTCCTCGTCCCAGCTTCTGTCATCCTAGCAGTTCAAAAGCACGTAAAAAATGCAAGTAGAAAAATAGGAACCACCTTTGCTGGGAAGGGAACAGTGTTCCGTGCTCCTTCGGCGTTGAGTGATGCCGGCCACATGACCACGGAGATGTCTTCGGACATCGCTGGCTCTTCGGCTTTGAAACGGAGATGAGCACCGCCCCCTAGAGCCGGGAACGAGTAGCACATATGTGCGAGGGGAACCTTTACCTTAGCATTAACTGACCTGGAGAACACTGATTTGTAAAGAAAACCTCTGTTGAACAGCTGTTTCATTTCCTGGCCCAATGCCTCCGTATGCTCTTGTTATCATCTCTCATGAAGTTAGAAATATTTACCGTTGGTTTGAATCTTAGTTGTTGGTGTTTTCTCAGGCTTCAGCTGACTGGAGAGCAACCGTTATTGTTAAGTCTTCTGGTCCGGTAGGAAGCGAACCCTGCAAGAACCAAGACGCTCTGGAAGAACCACGATTCCTTGATCTGCCATCTACAAGGAGGTCTGGAATTCAGTTTTTTTTTAAATTAAAATTTTGGAAACCTTTTGGGAAAAGTGTACAGTATTTTTGAGGTTTGATGGCTGATAACACCCCTTTTTTTTTTGAGTAGGACCATGAAATTATATATACCAATGGAAAGATAATTTAATCAAGAATGTAATGCAAGAACCTTTATGAAGGATTTGCGATTAGAAATAGCAGTTATAAAGAAGAGAATTGAAACACATAGAAACACGCGCTATACAGAAAATATCACCATATCAGTTAATACTTGGTTGGGTAACCTTTAGCATGAATTATGGCCTTACAACCTCTTCCCATGGAGCGAACCAAACCTTTGAGTTCTGCAGCTGTTATAATGTGGAACCAAGATGGGATGATTGCTTCTATTAACTGGGTTTTATTGCTGGCTATATGTGGCTGTACCTTTTCATAGAACGCAGATAATTGAACAAACCTTGGTGCATTACATTCTGGATTAAATGATCTTTCCATTGATATTTCATTTCATTTCATTTCATTTAATACTTATAAACCGCTCCCTCTCCCCATGGGGACTCGGGGCGGTGCACAGGTAGAATAAAAACAGTAAAAAACATACAAACAACAATAAAATATACAAACAATTTAAAAGCCAAATTAAACTCAACCTGTGCTAAAATTCCCATTAAACTAACTGAACTAAAATCTACCCAGTAAAACCCCAAGACAGGGGGACTATCCCAAGCCGGCCAGACGGAAAAAATAAGTTTTTAATTTAAGACGGAAGGAGCGGAGATCCGTGGTCGTCCTAATATCGGGGGGAAGGTCGTTCCAGAGGGCCGGGCCCGCCACAGAGAGAGCCCTTCCCCTGGGTGTCGCCCGCTGACACAGTCTAGTGGACGGCACCCGGAGAAGTCCCTCTCTGTGGGAGCGAATCGGCCGTGAGGATGTATGAGGCAGGATCCGATCCCGCAGATAGCTAGGTCCCGAGCCATGGAGCGCTTTAAAGATGATAATTAGCACCTTGAAGCGCACCCGGAAGACGACAGGTAGCCAGTGCAGCTCGCGCAAGAGCGGTGTTACATGGGTGGACCTTGCGGTCCCCATAATTGCTCGCGCGGCTGCATTCTGGACTAGCTGAAGTCTCCGGGTGCACCTCAAGGGGAGCCCCATGTAGAGAGAGTTGCAATAGTCCAGTCGGGATGTCACGAGCGCATGAGTGACTGTGCGAAGGGCGTCCCGATCCAATAGGGGGCGCAATTGGCGAACCAGGCGAACCTGGTAAAACGCCCTCCTGGCCACGGCTGTCACTTGATCTTCCATGGACAGCCGGGCATCCAGGAGGACACCCAAATTGCGCGCCCCATCCACAGGGGCAAGATGTTCGCCCCCTATGGCCAGCGATGGAGTGAGCTGGTTGAATCGGGCGGCCGGAAACCACAGCCACTCGGTCTTGGTCGGGTTGAGCCTGAGTCCGTTACTTCCCATCCAGATCCGTACGGCTTCCAGGCACTGGCACATCACCGCTACGGCATCGTTGGGGTGGTTTGGGGTAGATATATACAACTGAGTATCATCAGCGTATAGATGGTACTCTACCCCAAAACCACGGGGTAGATATGTCATTTTACAGTACTACTAAAAAATAAAAGGGGTGCTCATTAGCCATCAAACCTCAAAAATACACTTTTCCTAAAAGGTTTCCACAATTTCGGCCACTAGTGTCGACCTAGACCTAGATCTCGAATAGAGTCGTAATGGCGAACCTATGACACGCATGCCCAAAGTGGCACATGAAGACATGACGCACGGCCTTCTCTGTTTGTCTACCGGGTTTCAGGACGATCAGCTGTCCTTCACTCGCACAGCAGTGCCGAAACCCTGTGAGCGCATGCGCGCCAGCCAGCTAATTGTTGGGTGTACCTACAAGCCAGAACTCGGAGGTCTGGCTTTTCTGGAGCATGAGCCCTTCGCGTGCACAGCAGTGCCGAAAACCGGCCTGCGCATGCGCACCAGCCAACTGATCGTCGGGCGCCCTTGTGCGGTAGAAGCCAGAAGTTTGGCTTTCCCAGAACACGGCCCTGATGAGTGCGCACATGCGCAACATTTAGCCTGCAGTACTGAATTCTAACCAATAACGGCATTTTTCAATCCCTAAATGGCGCATTGATTCTTTTCCACAGAATTCAGTTGCTATCGACTCCAATATGCTTGCAACCAAAGACGGAATATTTTGTAGACGTCTATTTTTCCAAGACTGCGGATCCTGAACCCAAGTCCCAATCCTCCATATTGGTTGATTCAGTAAGTGACAATGACATGATAATAATTTCTGTTTTCTATTGGAGCTAATGGATTTAGGGGGATTGAATGCTTTATGTTATCTCCCGATTGATCCCAACGGTTATACAGGTAGTCCTTGAGTTGCAAGCTCAAACTTTCCGTTGTTGCGTGAGACTTTTGTTAAATGAACTTTGCCCCATTCACTCTGCAAGGCTCCTAAAGGCTATGCATGCCCTTTTTCGAAGAAAAACAGGCCCGTTTTTGCCCCAAAAACAGGCCATTGTTGAGAAGTCTGCAGAATACAAAAACTTTGCCTCTTCAAAACCTTGGTGCGTCTTATACTCCAGTGCGTCTTATACTCAGAAAAATACGGTATATGTTTTCCTAACATCTTTTCTAACCACATGTGTGGGTCTTTTTTCTTCTTTAACACAAGTCCACCACAGATGTTAATATGTGCCAGATTTTTGCTTACATCTCCAACATCTAGCTACATGCGAGACCATCTCCTGCCCCATACATCCCTCCGACCGATCCGCTCCCATAGAGAGGGCCTTCTCCGGGTGCCGTCGGCTGGGCAATGCCGGTTGGCGGCACCCAGGGGAAGGGCCTTCTCTGTGGCGGGCCCTACCCTTTGGAACGACCTGCCCCCCGAACTCCGCACTACCTCGGACCTCCGCCTTTTCTGCCAGCGTCTCAAAACGCATCTATTTCAACAAGCTGACCTAGCATAACCACCCAATATGGACTCTCCATTAGCTGTAAATTTTAATTAGAGGTATTTGAAAACGTTTTTAGCACAGGGTAATTTAAGTTTAATAGGGGTTTTAGTAATGGTGTATTTATATATATGTATGACTTTTAATCTCCTGTGCGCCGCCCTGGGTCCTTTTGTAGGAGAAGGTGCGGGATATAAATTTAATAAAATTTAAAAAAAAAAACATTTACTACAGATATTTTGAACATTTTGGCTAACCTAGCAGGTAGTAGATGCCATCTGAAAAAACATTTTATATGGGTTTTTTTAATACGAAGTTGCCATTGTTAATTTATCGTTTCTTTCCCATATATTTTGCCTTTTCTCTTGTTCCATATTATGTCCAAAGTTTTTGTTTTACTCCTGTATCACTGTTTCTCTAACGTGTTCGCCTTCTGTTTCCAAATTTAGTAGAAAGGGATGTTGTTGGCTATTAAGCGCTAAGTAAACGTAATCGTAGAAAATTAGTAATATTTTATTTTTTAAAAACATTGTAGATCGGACTCCTTCCGGCCATCGCTTCCGTGGAGAACCTATGCGATCAACATGATTTAGAGGAATTCCAGCAGTATCATTGTGTGGAGAGTGCCTCAGAGATCGGGCCTCACATCTTACCGGAAACTTGTGAAAAACTCATTGCGAGTTTGTCTGCCCGGATTCACAATGGGGCCGTCCGTAAGTCCCTGCCTTCTACCTGTTGAAATAGTTTAGCTCTTCTATTGTATTACCCACATCTATATAAATAAAAACGCAACAAGAATTTGTTCAAAACCGCTAATCTCTGAAAGTCCTGCACCCATCGCTTCCAAATTTTCACACAACATTCCTTTCAAATACGGCACCAATGATAGATGTAGATTGTGTAGATGTCACACACCTGTGCCAGGTATACGCAACAGAAATGTACAAAATTGTTAAAAAGGTAGGTAGATGTTAAAAAGGTAGGTAGGTAGGTCACTTTTTTCAGTCCCCGCTGTAACTTGAAACAGTCACTAAATGAGTGTTTCTAAGGCGAGGATTACCAATACCTCTGGAATTCGATTAGTTCTTCCTTTTTCTCTACTTTGGCATCCTCAATGAAGTGCATTCCTCCTGACAGCCTGCAGGTGTCACCCGCGAGGTTCTCTGAATTCCCACTGCACAAAACTTGGAGGCCAGTGCCAATGCAGACCCAATGTTGTAGGACGCTGTTGCGATAAATGTGCAGCTGGAAGTCACAGCTTCGGCCCCCAAGGTTGCCTTGGTAAGTAACAGTCTATGTCAAGGGTTGTACCTTCCCTACCAGTTCACAAATATGACGGCGATATCTCAAGGGTTGCCATAAAGAAGAGGGAGTCAAACTATTCTCCAAAGCACCTGAGGGTAGAACAAGAAGCAATGGGTGGAAACTAATCAAGGAGAGAAGCAACCGAGGAGAAATTTCCTGGCAGTTGAACAATCAATCAGTGGAACGGTTTGCCTCCAGAAGTTGTGAATGCTCCAATCCTGGAAGTCTTTAAGAAGATGTTGGCTAGCCATTTGTCTGAAATGGTGTAGGGTTTCCTGCCTAGGCAGGGGGTTGGACTAGAAGACCTCCAAGGTCCCTTCCAACTCTGCTATCGTATTATTGTAACAGAGGGATGGAATCAAGATCGCGTGACAAGAGATAAAATATCTTACTTTATCATCTGTGTTCTCATCAATCTTTGTACAATTAAGAAGGAAAAAGCATCGTTGCTTCTCGGATAATTTCAGGCTGAGGAATGTCAAGAAATGAACTAAGCACCGATGACGTTACCTAGTTTGGTAATGAAACGTTTGCAAGAAAACCACTAGGCTCAGAGATCAGCAAGGATCTCACATGAACTAAATAACTAAAACGATTGTCTTTTCTTTTTTCGATGTAGCATGTCAATGTCATCCTCAAGGATCAGTAGGCACCTTGTGTGACCAGGTAACCGGGCAGTGTTCGTGTCGACCGGAAGTCGCCGGCCAGCGATGCAATCAATGCCTAGTTGGGTATTTTGGGTTTCCTCACTGTCGTCCTTGCGCTTGCAACGGCTACGCGGAACTTTGCGATGCGCAGACTGGAGCGTGCTTGAACTGTACGAGGTTCACTGCTGGATCTAACTGTGAAAGGTAATGATGGCCTTTTTAGGCTCGTGCTTCGGTGTGCATATTTTCCAATGAGACCAACTGAGACAGGAAGATCATTTTATTACAATTGATCAGAATATTCAGACCAATGGGGTTCCTCATTCAAAGAGGGAACCCAGATCTTTAGCTAACATCCCCTTTTAAAGTTAACCTAACAAAGAAACCTGAAAGAGGAAAGTTGATTGGATAGGATAACAGCATACAGTGATCCCTCGTTTTTCGCGGTTAATGGGGACCAGAACCTTCCGCGAAAGCTGAAAAACCGCGAAGTAGGATTCGCCCCTAGGAATTTTCGTGTATGCTTTCGCAGGGGCACAGCGCTTAGGCGGCATTATAAGGGCTTACTGTAATTAATAAAAAAAGTTAAAGTATCGCTTAAACAAAACAAGTTATCGCCAACACAACACTAAAATACAGTGTCACATCGGAAACCAATCACGCGCCTTTATGAGAGCCGATAAATCCACTCGTACAGTATTTTTGAAAAACCCGCGAAGCACTGAAGCCGCAAAACACGAAGCCGCGAAAAACGAGGGATCACTGTACATGTTTATTAAAATGAGGTCTGAAGGGGAATAAATCGTAAGGACGAAGGTTGTTTAGGGTTCACAAGAGATAAGCCAGACCCCGAATTGTACTAACAAACTTTTCTTATCTGGAGCTAGTCTCCAGCTTGTTTATCAGTGTAGGAATGTTAAAAGCGAATAAATCTTGAACATCACTTTAAAAGAAAGAATATAAATCAGATTAAAATACAAACTAACTGTGTTAGTTAACAAATAGCAAAACCCGTTACTTGTCTCTCAGTAAAGACAGACAGATGTTTAAGCGCATGCAAAATTTATGCGTGTTTGATATTGGTGAGACTTTGTTGTTTGACTCAATTTGACCTCACTGCTTGTTTAGTAGTTTTTTACAACCTAAGTCAAAAGCTATTCTATTTTACTTAAACAGTGTCTGATATACTTACTGTGTGTATATTAGCAACATTATTCCTCTGGCTGCATTCTCTGTTGCACACCCTCTGCTTGCCTCCCAACGGGGATATCACCTGTTTACAAACTCTGGGTTCAGAACCAGTGTTACAACTCTGGTCCCTTAACCAGTGTTTAGAAATAAATGCGGAATAGTGTAATTCATTGGACAGTAAAGAGATACGTTGCTTTAACCACAAACAAACTCTAAAACTCTGATAGTAAGAAAAATAAATAGTGTTTACTTTGTAACAACTAGAATGCTTCTTCTGACCAGTGATACTACTCAAAATAATAACAGTCCTTCACCAAACAGAGTTATCTTACAGTGATGCAAAACAAATCCTCCTCCTTCTTCAATATTCAGCTCCTCAGACGGCAAACAGTAAGAACAGGAATGGAATCGAAAAGGGGGACGGACTGTGATTCTGAGCTTGCTTTATGGTAGAGCTGAGAAGCACAGCCAATCAGAATCCAGCACAGTTCTTAAAGCTACATAAGTCCTTAAGAACATAGGCTCATATATACTGTCAACCCAATATAAGGCTGAATATCCTAACCCTATAATATAATATAATATCCAATATCCCTCTGCTTGCCTCCCAACGGGGATATCACCCAACATGTTGCTTGATTAAGTGGATGGCTTCCCTGAGATGCCATTTTAGCTATGTGATGTCATGTTCTTTTTTCAACAACAACAACAACAACATTAATGACGTTTGGTGCAGGTGCTTGGATGGGTATTATGGAGATCCCTTGGGACAAGAATCTTGCCGTCCATGCCTGTGCCCAGATTCCCCAACCAGCAAGCGATATTTTGCACGGTCCTGCTTCCAAGACCCTCAGACCAAGCGGTTAATCTGCAAATGCTTTGCGGGCTATTCAGGTAGAGACATTTCCCCTTCTGTTTTGTTTTTAGTTTGTTTTGTTAGAAACCCCCCCCCCCGCCAGAGAAAATGGAGCCCGGGGGGGGGGGCGAGCTCACACGCGCCTTTCCCGAGCCTCGTTTTCTCCAGCAGAGGCACCGTGGACCGATCCTTTGCTGTTTCTAGAGCGGCCCTGTGGGCCAGATCTAAGCACCCCATGGGTCGGATGCGGCCCGCGGGCCTTGAGTTAGACGCCCCTGGTACAGGGCTTCCTGCTTAATCAGGAGTGGGGATTAGAAGGCCTCCAAGGTCCCTTTCAACTCTGTTATTCTATGTCGGTGATGGTGAATCTATGGCATGCACGACACAGGTGGCACACAAAGCTATATTTGCCGGCGTGGCAGCCCTCAGCTCCGGCGCGCATACGCACGCTGGCCAGTTGATTTTGGCCTTCCGGAGGGTTGTGGGAGGCCGTTTTCATTTATAAGATGCTCCGAAGTATAAGACGCCCCTAGCTTTTGGGGAGGAAAACAAGAGGGGGGAAAATCTGCCTCTGCCTCCCAGCAATTTTGCCTCCTTGCAACAAACAGCAAATGGCCTGTTTCAGTTTAGCCTGATTAGAAGGGGAAAAAAGTCTGCCTCTGCCTCCCAGCAATTTTGCCTCCTTGCAACAAACAGCAAACGGCCTGTTTCAGTTTAGCCTGATTAGAAGGGGGGGGGGAATCTGCCTCTGCCTCCCAGAAATTTGCCTCCTTGCAGAAAACAGCAAGTTTCAATTTCAGTTTCAGCACAGGCCTCCTGTTCATCAGCTGTTTCAGGATTGCTATAGCCTATTGCAGCCTCCACGCCCCATTTTCCCCATTTGCTACAAGGAGGTGAATTACTGGGAGGGAGAGGCCAAAGGGTGGGGGCCAGTGGGTGAGTGGGGCTACCTTCAGTGTATAAGACGCACCCAAATTTTCACCCACTTTTAGGGGAGGGGAGGTGCGTCTTATACTCTGAAAAATACGGTAAGTGTTTGATCCATTGAGACTTCACTAGTAATTAACAGGTTGGTTGGTTTTGGAAAAAATAGTATTGTAATCTATCGGTACATTTAATTGATTGTAATTGTGGATGACTTTCCTATTCCTAGGTGACCACTGTGATGAGTGCGCCACTGGATTCCATGGAAATCCAGGTGTACCCACAGGTCAATGCCTTCCTTGTTCTTGCAATAACAACACAGATGTGGTAGACCCGGAATCTTGCAACAAGGACACTGGAGAGTGTTTAAAATGCTTACACAACACTCATGGGCCAAACTGCCAATTCTGTAAACCTGGTTACTTTGGATCAGCACTTCTGAGGGACTGTAGAAGTAAGTAAGTGTGATGGAATGTCGTCTGGATTCCCAGAAGGGAGGGGAGGATGCGTTCCAGAGGAGCAAGAGACTGCGAAATGTCGTTTGTGTGGGAGAAAGAGGGTGAAGGCATCTCCTCCTTAATAGTTCCCAGAATATATATTTTACGATACACGTAATCTGCTTTAGTTTGGCAAGTTTTCTGCCTCTAGATGAGGAACAATAAAGGACATTCTTTGAAGAACCCCAGTGTGTCTTTCCTGGCACCAGAACCAACTGGAATGGCGCCAGGGATGAACGCCCATTAATTAAACATGATAGTAGGAAGTGATTCGTTAAATGGATCATCGGGGGTGTCTTTGGTGATCTCCGAGCTTGGTTGTTTCCCTATAGACAAAGGTGGGATTCAGCCGGTTTGCCCTGGCTTGGCAGAACTAATACCTAATTTTTTTGTTGAGTTTGGCTATACATCATGTGACACCACCATAACAATGTGATTGTGACACCCCTGTTCTAGTGGCTTGCTATGTCAGTGTAGGTCTTCGGGGTTCTTTGATTAGGCTTTTTGCTGTTAATGTGTTTGGCAGTTTCTTTTTGGTTTTAAGAGTTTTATTATTTTTCAATTAGAAAAATAAACACTCCAGCTTTTCTTACGCAGTGTGTCGTTTGGGTGCAAACATCTCTGTGCAACCTCTTTCACATTCCAATTATTTTCCTAAGTTTAGTATTATAATATATTAAGCATTTAAGTGTTATAAAACTCTCCATTTTTCTTCTTTCTATCTTCTAGTAATAATACATCAACGTTAAACATCATTATTCTTATCAGACGCATACTAACCGTTTTTTATCTTTAAGTGTATTGTCTACTCATTTTTTAGTTTTATTCATTTTCAAACTCCTTTTTTTTCTCTCTCCATCCATTGGTAAAATATTTCCCAAATCATATAATATTCCGTTTGCTCTTTCTCTTTAATTGCTAATGTTAGTCTATTCATTCCTGCACATTTCATATTTTCCTTATTACCTTCTCATCAATAGGGGATCTCTGCACTTTTCCAATGTTGTGCAAATGCAATTCTAGCTGCAGTAAATACGTGAATCTCTTTATTATAAGAATTCAGATAGAATTCTCAGCAGAAATGTTTCTGGCTTCAGCTGTTTCTTGATTGGGATATGATTTGCTTCTTGATTGATGGCTTGATCTTAAAACGTGGCTCCTCCTTCTATCACAACGCCTGATATCTTTTCAGAATGCAACTGCAACCTTTTGGGTGTGAATCCAGCAAAATGCCCACCTGGAAGTGACTTTTGCGCATGTGACCAGACCACTGGCGAGTGCCCTTGCTCACCTCATGTGATAGGCGAGAAGTGTGACCAATGTGCTCCAGGATTCTGGAACATGGCCCAGAGAAGAGGATGCTGTCCTTGTGGTTGTCATCTCAAACGTTCCATAAACAACATTTGTGATCAGGCAAGATTCTTGGCCTTAATGCATTTTTTTTTTAAATTGAAGGATATAGCGGAATGCCAGGGCCCAAAATTTATTAAACAGAATCATCTTACCATAAGACGTAACGGTATGTGGGAATGACCCTGGGAGGGAGGAGGAAGAGCTACAGACTGGACAGGCAGCCTGTAAAATATTTCTCAGTCCTCAGAAGGATGGAAGATATCTCAGAAGGAACCCTCTCTAGTGTCTTGGACTGTAAAGGTGAGGGGGAAGAGATGCCCTTGCAAGATTCTGTTAATGTAATCTTACAACCGCAGACGGCAACTGCAGCCGTGAAATTAAAAGATGCTTGCTCCCTGGAAGGAAAGCTATGGCAAACCTACGCAGCCTATTAAAAAGCAGAGTTATCACCTTGCCAACAAAAGTCCCTATAGTCAAAGTGCTAGAAATTCTGTATATAGCCCTACAGAACAGACAGTGCACAGTCCACATGTGCTTTTCTGCTTAACTGCCACAAGAATGCAGGAAACTAGAAAAGACATAGAGTATACGATAGATCAGTGATGGGTAACATTTTTATAAAAGCGCACCAAAATTGTGGTTGTGCGCTATCCCATAATGGAATGCGCCCCACCCACCTGCGCCTGTATTCAGAACTGTCTCCAGCATGCGCGCACGCAGCCCCCTGCATGGGGAGAGTTTTTGCCCTCCCCAGATTCTGGAGGCTTTTCTGAAGCCTGGGGAGGTTGAAAATGGCCTTCCCTGGCCCTCTGGAAGGCCGAAAATCAGCTGGCCGGGGTGCACATGCACGCTGGAGCTGAGGTCCAGCGCGCCAGCAACTATGGCTCTGTGAGCCACTGGTGGCACACGTGCCATAGGTTTGCCATCACGACCATAGATGCAACTACAGACATATAAACACTGCCATCTACTGGGTGAAGAATCTCTCTCTCTCTCTCTCTCTCTCTCTCTCTCTCTGAATACTGCTGTAGTTGTGCAAAATACACAAACACTGTATTTCAACACAAAGCAATGGTTTCCCCAGTAGTAATGTTTGTCTGTGAGATTTGGGACCAGGGTTTGAGCCAGTCAGGATCGAACTGCAGCAGTCAGCCTGCAGTACGGCCTTCCAACCACTGCACCACCACGGCTCCTACCTCGAAGAGCCGATGTGTAAGAATGAAATAAGCCGCGATTTGCAGCCATCTTGGTCTGGCTGAAGCACGATGCTTTCCCCCTGCCCAAGTTCTAACTACAGACCCTATTTATAGTTTACAGGTCAGTGTCCATGTAAAGTAGGTTATGCCGGAAGACGTTGCGACATCTGTGCTGAAAATCATTATGGCATTGATTGTATCGGTAGGTGGACTAACATTTGCTCGACTGATGTGGCCTAACGAGAGTCTGAGAACTTTTGCATTACAGCTGGTCCCCAACTTACAACAGTTCGGATAGTGACGGTCCAACGGTAGAAGGGCCCTGGAAAAAAAAGGAGCTTGTGACCATTTTTTTCATACTTATGACTGTTGCCGCATCCCCAGTTAGGGCGTGTCAAACCTGTTTCAACTTTCAACTTTGCAAATATTAGGGGTGTGCAAAGGTTGTGGCACGCCTCGGGGATCATAAAGATATTTTATATCGTGACTTTTAAACATGTTGTTTGTTTCACACCGTCATGGGATCAAAAAAGTCAGATCCTTGGCAACTGACTCATATTTATGATGGTCGCAGTGCCCCGGGGATCATGCGATCACCTTTTGCGACCTCCTGAGAGCCAAAGTCAAAGGGGAAGCCAGGTTCCATACAAAATCCTGTTGCTAACTTAACCACTGCGGTGATTCGTTTAACAACGGCGGCAAGAAAAGTCGTAAAATGGGAGCAAGCTCACTTAATACATTTCTCGCTTAGCAAGACTCTGGAAATAGTGCAGAGAAGAGCAACCAAGAGGATGAGGGGGCTGGAGGCTAAAACACATGAAGAACGGTTGCAGGAACTGGGTAGGTCTAGTTTGATGAAAAGAAGGACCAGAGGAGACAGCAGTCTTCTAATATCTCAGGGGTTGCTCCAAAGAAGATGGAGTCAAACTATTCTCCAAAGCACCCGAGGGCAGGACAAGAAGCAATGGGTGGAAACTAATCAAGGAGAGAAGCAACCTAGAACTAAGGAGGAATTTCCTGACAGTTAGAACAATTAACCTCTGGAACAGCTTGCCTCCAGAAGTTGTGAATGCCCCAACACTGCAAGTCTTTAAGAAGATGTTGGATAGCCATTTGTCTGAAATTGTATAGGGCT